>MU383944.1:0-146961 GCA_022495065.1 Xylaria telfairii
CTAATATAATTTTTATATATATATTATTTTTATTAATTTAACTGTTTATTATATTATTTAATATAAATATAAAATTATATAATATTAATATTTTTTTAAAAATATTAATAATAAGCTTTATATTTTTAGTATAAATAAATCTAAATTTTAAAAACCGCTTATAAAAAAACTACTTAAAAAATCTATATTTTTATAAAGTATTAGAAATATTTAAATAAAAAACAGCTGTTTTCTTAAAAAATAAAATATTGTTTTTTTTTTATATTAAAAAAAATATTATATAGTTTAAGTTAAATATTATATTTAATAAACTATATATTTTAAAATTAATTATAGCAAATATTTAAAAAATTTTTTATAAATTTAACTATATTAATTATAATAAGTTTATATATTTATTATAAATATTTTATATTTATAAAAAATTTAAATAATTTAAAAAATTTATTAATAGATATTCTAAATATTATATACTTTAATTATATTATTATAAACTATATAAAAATCTATAATTAATTTTTTTATTACTATATTTATATTTTTAATTAATAATTAATTTTATATTTATATTATTTTAATTTAAATATAATTATTATAACATAGCTTTTTTAATAATTTATAAATTTATAAAATAAATATAAATAATTTTTAATTATAAAAATTAAATAGTTTAATAATAAAAAAAAATATTAATTAGCTAGTTTTTATTTATTAGCTGGGGTATTTTTAAAATTATAATTTTTAATAAAAACTTTAAGTTTTTTGCTGTTTTATAAAAAATAGTTTAAATAATATTTAAAACTAAGCTGCTATATATTATAGCTTATTATTTTTAAACCGACGAATAATTTAAAATACTAGTATAAATAATATAATTAATACTACGTTATTATATTTATATATTAAAAAATCTTGCAGATTAAAAAAACACGGTCCTACAGCTATAATTTAAATATAATAACGTTAAATATATAATTATTAATATAAATCTTAATAAATTAGCTTTTAGTTTTATTTTTATTAATATTATTAATATATTAGCCGGGAAATTCTTTTATACGAACGTAAAAAATAAATAATACGTTCTGCTCCTAGCAGCGCGTATTTAAATATTTAACGCTATAACCTTAGTTTTTATAACTATAAAATATTATTATAACTAACGTTATTAGTTTAAGTTTTTTAATATAAAAAATAAAATCCTTTTAAAACTATATAAAAGCTATAAAATTTTTATAAATACCGGATAAAAAATAACTTAACGTTATACCGGGTTTTTCCGAGTCCTTAAACGTATAAGTATTTTAGCTTATAAGCTTGATTTTAAAAATTACAACGTTTAAATCTACGACGTAATCTTTATAAACTATTTTAAGCCAGCGCTATTTAACACGTACGCGAAAGCTTTACCAGCTGTTAAGCTAATTCGCGCTATAAATTATCTATAAAAAAAAATACTTAAAATACGCGTGATAAAAAAAAAAAAAAAAAAATACACGCAATATCTAATTAAATACGTTAGTTTAAAATATAAATTTAATAAATAATTTATACGTAAAAAGCTAAGTGTAAATTTAAAACTTATAAATAGGTTTACAGGAAAAAGCAGCTTAAAGTGGCAGGGGGCGAAAAAAGATATTTTAGGAATTAGCTTTGACATTATACGATAAGTCGCTACGAGGACGCAGCATTTTTCCTTTTGTTTAAGGGCAGGTTGTGGGCCCACTAGTACCACACCACATATATTCTGTACACAGTGGCACAGTATAGACTTAACCTAGTCATCTACATAATCAATCCAGTCACACCCATGCCATTCCCACATAAGGTGCGGTAACTAACTCCCCGTAGGTGGACGCTGTGCTGTAGGGGACTTCGATTGCACGCTAATAGTGGGTGGCTCGTGGGTGGGTACATGTACTTACATGGTTAGGTGTGCCGTATACATACCTACGTACATGTATGTAGGAGCTAGACTAGACCTCTCTCCGACACCGGTCTAAAACTTCGCGGGCCGACTTCGCCTTGGGCCTTTATCAACAACTCCATACATTTCCAATTTCATGCTCATCATCATATTCATAATGCCTACCTACCTACTGTAGAGGGACCCAACGTTACACGTAGGTAGTCTATGTATCTGGACATGCTACTATAGCACGGCTAATCGCAGACAGAGCTAGCAGTCCTCACCATCCTAGCGAGCGAGCCGACGTGAAGTATATATACAACTCAGTGGTATTATGTTCTCAAGTGGGATTAGGTATTAGATATGTCCCAGACTTTGGATGATTGTCGTCATCAAGAATTGACCAAAGACGATGGGCCTTTTAACAATGACTCCCAAAGAACGCCCATACGCCGTGCCGTGATGCATCGTTACGAAGGCCCTCTCCATCTTTCCCGCCGCGCGCCGAGCTCTCACCACAAAACTGCCTGGTCGAAGTCAAATCTCTTGAGCTCCTTCCCCGCATCCTCGACATCCTTCTTGGCCTTCATGCGCATATAGAAGATGGGACAGTCCTTGCTGCTACAAATGACCTCGCAGTGCATGCTACCCTGGCACCGTTGGCATTGCGTCCAGAGTCGCCCAAAGCGCACCTCGAGATCTGAAACCTTGTCGAGCGTCTTCTTGTAGAGTTCGCCCACTCGAGGTGTGCAGTTCGAGCAGACTGCACCCGTGCTCTCCTCCTTACCCACCAGCGGCTTCTTGCATCCCATGCACGTCATCGTCTTCTTCGCGAATTTCATGAGTCCACCCAATGTTGGTGCTGTTACTGCGATGGAACGTGTGTGCGCGCCCGCGAGTAGCGACTTGGCCTTCGTCTCACCGAGAATAGGCTCAAAGATGCGACCAAGGGGTTTGGCAAGCTGGTTATCTAGGTAATATTTCGTATCAATGGGGACATTGTTCTCGAGGACGTAGATGGGATCCTCCGAGTTTTCGAAGTTCTTGGATCCGCTGACACCTTTTATCATGACATAAGCCACACGATCACCCAAGCCGGGTGCAGAACCTGCATCACGTTTCTTCATGCGCGCAGCTAGCTCGACATGAGCTTGTTTGGCATCGTAATTTTCTTTCGTCAGAGCTTTTGTGATGACCAATTTTGACATATCGACCTTGTTCTGTAATAATTCTGAGATTGTTTGTTTGACGTATCTAAGTAGAGGATTAGCATTTCGAGCCAAGTGCCAATTTAGAGTTGGAAAATCAGTCTTACTCTTCAGCACCTGATACATCCCGATCGATCAAGATCATACGAAGTACTTTCTCGATAACAGTCTGCACCAGCAAGCAGTTATCTCGTCGAACCGTCTCAATACCCTTGGTGTCCATTTTGTCGAATTTATCGGGCCTTGTCCAGAAAAGTCCAGCATAGCGTTTCTTGTTGATCAATAGATATGGGTAATAGACTTTTTCAAATTCAAGCTTAATCGGTTTGGTGAATTTGGACGATACATAACTTGCTGCATCTTCTCCAAGTTTCATGGCTTCGGCAAGATCCTCTGTTCCAAACTTGACCATGACAGAATCTGTGTCACCATATATGACCTGGGCGTTGTGGGAATAGCCATTAGCAACGTTGTAGCGCTTCTCGACTTCGTCTTTGGTCTTCTCGATCATCTGGCGACCGTAACTTGTCGTGCTACTGGCGATCTCAAGACATGGGAGCTTGCCGGTTGTTGCTCCAGTGAGACCGTAGACACTGTTGGCACTGATTTTCAGGGCCAGTTGCCGACCATTCAGCACAGCCTTTTTGAAAGGGTCCGTTTCCTGTGCAAGCTCCCTCTTCGCCTGCTTTCTGGCCGACAGCAATTCTTCCAAAATCTGAGCGAGCAAACCTTTTCGTTGCTTAACGGTGACAAACATGTCACCATTTGGGGTTACAATGTAGTCTTCGTCCTTCTTAAGACGAAACTTCTCGACTGCTGCTTTTTTTACCAAGGTTGTGTAGCAAAGGTTGTGAGCCTGCATGATACTTGGGTATAGCGAAGCGAAATCAAGAGTAGCAATAGGAACTTTATAGTAACCACGACTAGGCTCAATGACCGTCGCTCCCTCATATTGGTCGTCTGTTCCTTCTGCTTTTATATTCGGAATGACAAGGTTTTGCTCCAAGGCTTTTCGGAAAAGTTGACTCAGGAACTTGATCTGCTGTCCCCGGGACAGAAGAAAATTGAAAGGAACGCCTGTGACTCTAGCCATTTCCGTGTAGTTGGCCAAGCATGAAAGCTTGTCCATGAGCCTTTGGGGTAGATAGGCATCCTTCAGGCAGTAAAGCGCTAAACGACGCCTAGATTCTGGTGTTCCGTTGAACAATTCTGTGATCATTGTATGATGGACATCCTCCTTCTGCTCTCCTAAGAAGTGGGCGCAGACCGAGTTCAATGTATAACTGCGCAGCTGATGATCACGCTGAATGAGCTGCAACAAGTCCAACTGGAGACGGCCGTTGGTATTTGTAACTTTGGTGTCCCGATTACCCATCTGCTTGCTGGAGAGATTTGTCTCTTTATGGAACGATTTGACGTTGGTTAAACGAGTCCAGTATTCGAATCCCCTAAGCTTCAAATGTTTCGCGCGGTCTAGAAGATAGGGGAAGTCAAAGTTGGCAATGTTGTAGCCAGTGATTAAATCAGGATCAACTTTGTCGAGGAATTTCTTCCAGCCCCGGAGCATATCCTCCTCCTTATCAAAGTCAAGGATTTGTGTGGCCACAATCGGGCTAGTAGTATCGAGACAGAAGACATTTCGGATAAAAGGCTTACTCTCTCCGTATCGGGTGACGACATTCGCAATCTGAATGACTGGGTCTTGGTTTGGCTCGGGAAATATACCTTTCCGACCGGCGCATTCGATATCAAACGATAGGATACGCAAGGGGGCCATCTTGGACCACTCTCCCTTCGGTTCGTGGGAAATTAGATCAGCGTAGTTAATCTCTGCTTCAATCTGACAGCTAGAATGACGGTGTGATTCGGCGACGAGTTGGTATTTCTTCGCTGGTGCTTCCACCCATGACATACCGGGGATCTGGTCGAATTAGCAAGTAGCCCGGGGCGTTTGAAAAGGGACCATATATACCTTGCAGTCAACCATAAATCTCAAGACGTATTGGAGGGTGTCGAAGGTCATGATGCCGCCCTCAGCCGACCTCCATAGACCCTTCCAATTGGCTTTCCCGCTCTCGATCAAGCTTCGCACTCTTGGAATGAACTTGGGGTCGGTGACTGTGACCTTGATGTACGGGCTCCGTGTGTTTCCTTGGAAGCCATAGATGTTTTCTCGCATGACGACCTCACACGAGTGGATGGTAGGCTGGTGCTGAGACAGCTGCGTGTCAAGGTATGTTTTGAAAGCGTCGCAGTCCTTGGGGGTAAAGGATACCGGGGCAGCGACGTATAGGTAGTGCTTGAAGTCGGTGACATGCAGCAGCACCGAGTGGCCATTCTCGGTGACGCCAAACAGCTTGATGGTGGGTCGGCCGCCATTGAGAAACCCTTCTTCGGCGTCGATCTGCTGGAAGGCGAGGCTATCGCGGTCAGGGTCAAAGTCAACAACGGGCGGGCGTTCCCAGGCCTGGTCTTTCTCTGCGTTGGTTTGCTTGAGCCCGGAAATATCCTGGCTGAGCTTCTCGAGAACTTCAGACTCAAAGGCGCTTTTCGGCTGGCTTGACCCTAGCTTGAGGCCAGGGCCGTGCTGTGAACTGTTGAGACGTGATGCAGGCGACGAAGTGGGATTCTCTAGTCGACGTCGTTTTGCGGCAGAGGGTGTAGAGGGAACGGTGAGGCGGTTGGATGCGTCGCCGAGGACACGCTTCTGAGGTAGAACGGCCGTCGCCATGGCTGCTACCTGTGTGTGGTATGTTGCTGTGTGGTGTATGCTGTATGCTTATGTCCTATGTGGAGGATCTATGGCGGTGTCTATTGCTTCCAGTTCTCGAAGCTGTGGTGGTCTGGTTTGTACGAGTTGTGGTATGCTGTGTTGTTACATGGTCCGGATGAAGAACGGGGCGAGATACCGTGTACACTGTAGGTGGTGGTGCATTTTACCAGGGACTGCAATAAAGTGGTTTTCAAAAAGCGCGTCAGTACGCGCTCAGTTGGCGCCGGGATTCACGTTAGTGGTGGGACCAATTAAGGCGTTCTGGCGTTATGGCGTATGGACCCTGCACACAATCGCCGGATGTCGGTTGCGAAAAGAGACGCCCGATTGCCGTGCCCCGCCTCAGGTTTTCTAATATGCGCAGTATTATCACATTAAACAAAACACAATCTAAATCGTCAGTATGAGGGTCGAGTCATCATTTTCGTATCACTAATGTTATAATAATCTTTTATAATATTAGTGCAACGCTTAAACTAACTGATATAATTGAAGAGAACTGTATAATCGCTCACCGAAATCTTGGAGTAATTAACGGGCTCTCCTATCTTTGGCGAGCCCTGATATTCTTCTCTTCGACCAACTCTAACCCAGTGATATCTCACTATAGGTTCAATAGAGAATTAGCCATTCACGTATGTATACGTCGAGAGACGAAACTAAACTTTACTGCCGCTTCTAAGATGTCGTGCTCATGTTATCTTGGTCTAATAAGCTATGGGCCTGAGAGTCACGTCGACACGAACTACCTAGAGCTCAAATATTGTAATTACCTAACTAACTGCCTAGTCTTAATGTTAGATCGGATAATTGTCCTGGTTATTTATATTGAAAGGTTATCTTTTCAGCTCACAAAAGAGTAATATGTCACATACTATAACATAAGAATCATGTAATGTCTCAGGCTATGCATTTCGACCCTCCAACCCTTACTGTAGTGTGCAAGACATCTTCTAACCAGTGCCCACCCGTTATTGGTAGAGTAGGGAATTTAATTCAGGGAGGTACGTAGGTCGTACGCATCGAGCCTATATAACAACCACTGATGCGATTGGCGAACGCAATAATATATTCCCACCCCCTCAAAAACAATAAAACAAAAACACGATATTAAATAGTAACAAGTGTGTCCGTATTGGTTATATACTTCTCCCTTCCCCCCTCTCTCTCCCTCTCCCTTTTTCTCCCCCAAACATTCCCACTTTATTTATCTATATTGAACCAGGCCGCGTAATTCTAAGTGAGATTAAGCCTGATGGATAGACGTAATCTTAAACCAGGCATCCATTCTAATGATATTAGTTATATTACCTCTTGCCTGAGGTGACCCGTGCCACTTCAATATACGTATGGGGCTAAGTAATTTGCCCCCTTGCTCACTGCCCCTCGCACTACTTCATTATATCGACAAGTTGTCGCCGCCAACACATCGAAATATAACGAAGTCATCGCCATTCCTCTCATAGGCCGCGATCGGCTGAATTCGACAGGGCGAAATGATAGGGTGTGCAGCTTTGAATTCTCCAGTCTCGATATCAAAGAATGGATGGAGCTTATCGGAAGGTTGGACCATCTTGATAGAGACTGGTATGCCCTGCAAATCAGGACTGTTCTCCTAGGAAGTTTTTAGCCAGATATATCAAAAGTAAATAAGAATGGTACCTACCACTTCCAATGCCGAGAGACATTGCGAGTCCATATGGGCTGGATGAATCTCCCCATACAGGGTTTCCCCCAGAATGCCTTTCGCCGGCTTTTTTGCCAACTTCAAGAAAGGCAGTGGTTGTTCGCTGCTTAACTGATGGCGAAACTTGTTACTGGTACCGAATATAGGTGCCAAGAACATCCATTGAAACTTTTTAAAGAGGATGAGGTTATTATCTTCCCAGTCTTTGAATGAGTGAAATTTTGGAGCGCCCTCTGCTGCCAATGAATATCCATAATAAGGTTCGTCATCCGAAAAGCCAAGGGGCAATGCGCTGTCATTAACGCCCTCGTTCTTGAAATCTTCTAGATAAGAAAGTTGTTCCATCGAGCTTCGCGTTAATAAGACAAGAATTAAGAACACCCGCATGCCTTTCTCAAGAACCCATGATGCAAGGTCCTCATGATTTTGTTGCTTAATTGTGGTCTCCTGGAGAGCCGATAGCACGGTCTCTTTCGTTACCAGGTCTTTCAGTCTGTCATTTGGTAGAAATCGTCCGTGGCTTATCGCACCTCCTTTCAGGTAGTTCGTCCTCAAATTGCTTGCTAGCTCCAAGAGCCCAGAGTATGTCTCTAGGTGCTCCTGAGGAGATATGGGTTCATCGTGACTGCCTTTTTCGCCGGGAAAGACATCCGCGACGAAAGCAGGGGGTTTTCTTCGAAATAAACGGTTTGCAATCATTTCGCGTGCTCTAACGAGTGAACTGGGAACATCGAGCGTCGTGATGCAGCACGCTTCCATATCCTCATCGGGGTGTGGTTGGGTGCGTGTAGTACAAGCTGTGAGCGACAAATTGTTGGTTGGGTCTGGAATTTTGAAGATGTGGGATGATACTAACCTCGATACGATCCCACCAAAAGCAACGTGTCCTGTTATATAAACACGCACGGAACAGTCCTGCCGCGCAACAGTGCTGAGGACAGTCAAGAGCGGCCTCTAGTAGGCGTTCACTAGGCAGATTATATTATTTATTAATCACGCCGTGGCGTGGCCTCTAGAACTTGCTCGAGGCACCACGCGGCGAAATTTTCCTGGCTGATGGCAATTCTTTCTTTTTTTCCACTTGGTATTGCATGACCAATTGTTTCACCTGGCATAGCCACAACAGGTCAGCGTGATGGACCCCCGACAGTCTCCCTGGCTATCACCTCATGAGCCATTTGACGAAATTACGACCTAATTTGATGCTTTCAATTACTAATTTCTTTTTCAATAAGAGTGACTTCAAAAATATGTTCAGGTCCTTACCTTTTGTAGATTATATTTACTTTACTTACTGTAGAGGCATTGTAAATTTGACCCCTAAAAGGGGGCGAGGGGTCGGGGCTTCGCCACGTGTGGCGGAGGCGTGGCCCTGCCACGGTCAGATGGAGAGTTGCCCTCCCTGGGCTTACTGTAGGCATTTTTACTTGAACACCCGGTTTTACCCCAAAACATCGTGTGGATGATACCCAAGATGTATCCCTACATACACAATATGTACAGTACCCAGCCTATGAACACTGCTTGCTCCCAATGATCCCCACTAGCACAGCAGCATAGGCTGCGGTGCTGGCGAGGAGATTCTCAGGTTCCAATGTGGTAAAGACGGCGACAGCGATTGCGAAAATAACAATAGACGTTGAGATAACCGCCAGGGACTTTGGCACCTCTTCCCCGACGAGCAATATGAGAAGCGGTACTATGATGATCAATCCGCCGAGGATAGCAAACGAAAACCGTCTTACCGCAACGCGCGTCTGTTTAAGTCGCTCTTGATTGGCAACAACCTCAACGCGCTCGGTACCCAAACTCCGTCCGATGGCGTTGCTCTGTCGCATCAGCTCGTTATCAAACGAACCAAAAAGGTCCAGGTCCTTGAATAGGCTGCGATGCGATTCCCCCACCTGAAGTCCATGTTCAGCAAGCAGTGCCGCCAGGAGCCTCGACCCTTTCCCATCATCCAATCGAGACGCTGCGATGTCTTTTACAAATTGCGTGTTCCAGCGATTCGTATGGATGAACTCAAAGTTGCGAAGGGAACTGGCTATGCGTTGTTTAGCAATTTGTTTGGTTCGCAGCGAGGGGTCTTACTGTATTTGTTGAGAATGTCTCTTATGCTCTCCAGTTGTTCATTTGTGACGTTGGCTTTCTCAATCTTGGCGAGCTCTGTGGCCAGTTGGTACTGGAGGTGATGGATTGTGACTGCGTATAAGGGTCGGAAGTCAACAATAGTGACACCACCTGAAGCCCAATGTTTTGTCGAGCCACGGATGAATCTTGTGAGTCGCTCATGGTATGGCAGTGCCGCGAGCCCTTCCAACACGTCATCCCTCTCGGTTCCCTTATGTCTATCCTGATTGGGTTCATATGTGGGAATTTCGAACATCTTAGATTGGAGACGGGCGTGTGACCAGGCTGGGAGTTGGTGGTTCACAACAGCGCAGTCCTTACCAGTTATAAAATCGGCAGATCCATTGAAACGTGGCAGGGTCGTATCCCCTCAGACAGCTAGGCTTATGCATATTGCGCATTAAAGGCTCTGGACAGCCTCAATGCATCTCGTTCGGTGAGGATTTTCCACGTTGGTTGCCGGTTCCGGTTGGGTTTGCCTAATGGCTAGTTAGCCTTGGAAGGCCATCAAGCGGCATGTAAGTGCATGCTGCATCACCGGAAGCCTCATCCTTGATAGCCTTTGTGCTGTGCTGGTTGGTTCGCCGAGGCCACTTCAACCTTCAAACTACAGGTTAATTGTCTCTTTATAGAAGATTTTCGGATACCATTTAAAGAGAGCCGCATGCTACCCTAAATTGTCATGGTTATTGAATGATGTTCCAGCACCCTTCTTCTGCCACATGTTCTGCCTTCAAAGATGCCACCCCGGCCCTTTCATATATATCGGCTGTCTCTGCATATACCCGGCGGACGATGAGTGTGTGATATTTATTATCCCCAGGATTTCTCAGGGCTTTGTCTCTTCCGATGACGATGCATTTCAGGTCATTGAAATTAGCATCTTCCTCTTTACCCTCGTCCAATGTGATACAACTTACCAGCCCACCCTCCGGTGGGATCAGGTTCCTTACTTTCCCGCGCAGTGTCACGGGCACTTCACCGAGGTCTGCCTCCATTAATGGGTTTGTGAAGTCATCTGTCGTCCAGTCGATCTCTTGGAACTTAAGGTCCAGGTACTCGATGGCGCCCATTTTTGAGAACCATGACCAAGTGGGAGCACGATGGCGCGGCGCGGAACGCTGCTCTATGCGCATCATTGGGCGAGGACCAGATCGCTTCCATAAAAGTAACCGTGCGAAGTACGTGGTAAATAAACCGTAAGCACCTTGGGTTTTAAACGCTTTAGCTAATCGTTTTTGTAACCCTAGGATTGCTAAGGGACGATCCCAGGAGTGCGTAAAGGCGAGCCTGGAGTATCGTTCATATAAAAACTGGACAAGCATCTGCCGCCCACCACGGTAATACTCCAAAGCCGAGTTGGGGAATCTGGCATCTCCAAGAAGAGCAGCCTTAGGACTAAATTTTATAAGATATATGTTAACGCCTCTGTAAGAACAGCATATGTTAAGGGTGGCCTTACTTCTTCAGACGGGCGAGTGTTTCGCAATGGACGCCTGCCCCACACTCCCAATATACCTGTGTTGTGGTATAGAAAATAGAGCGCCGGGAGAGTGCCCTCTCCTGTAGCACCCACCCTCGGCTATTAAGTTCTCCTTGCTCGACATCCCGATTAAAATTATCAATATTCTGGCACACATAGAGCCTCCCAATGCCGGTTACTTCTAACTGTACGCAGGACCGAGGACGCCGGTTATGGAGAAAGCCTTCTATCGAGGATTTGGACGAGCTAGCGCCAATAGTACAGTATGCGAAGCTAAAAACTTGCTCCATTTGGGTTGACTCGTATTCCCAATCATCTTCGTCGTCTTGGATAATGCAGAGTGAGTCAATCCAGAGGTATTGAATTCCAATTCCGCGCGTAACTTCGATAGCATCGCGAAATGTTTTTGGCAGGCTGCTAAAGTCGATTGATTTCTTGAATTGGGTGATATTTTTCGTTGTAGTACATAATGTTTCGGTCTTGCCCCAGCAGTGACTGAGAGCCACGTATGGAGATGGTTTGATACAGCTTGAATCTGCCAGTCGTAGAGGATTGCCGAGGTCAACAAGACGCGTTGGCATATTAGTGGATACAGATTTCTCTCCTGTTTCCTCGGTATCAAAGCGATCGCAAGTTTTATGGGTTGAGTTACAGACTTGAATCCATTCCTTTAGCAGCAAGAATTGTTCTCGGCTGCCGTGATCTGGGAGCTTTGGCAGCCCAAGTTGTGCCCCTTGAAAAGTATTAACGCCTAGATTACGATATTAGTGCTAAGCTTCGATATGCGAATGGGCCCCTGTACCTGGATCGATGTAGATGGAGAGCAGATTTGGTCCATCCCTAATGCTCACAAGAGATCCATCTTGGCGCAAAGAGATCACTGTAGATAAATCTTTCTTTTGGGTTCTCAGGGCATCGTGGAGAAGCCGGCATAGATCACAATCCCGCGAAGATGATTCGAGTTCGTTCCGATTAATGTTAGCTTTGAACAGGTGTGCTGAGTTGATTGCATTGCAGTTGGAGCATAAGGTAGGAGTCCTGTGCTCAACAGGAGGCTTAACCGCATCCCACGAGAGTGAATTGAACAAACCTCTCGCAAAATAATTATCCGGAATAGATTCCCAAATGTCGTCGAATTTTGTCGGCTCCTATGAAAATATGTCATTAGTTGGATTAGCAGGGATAGGGTCGAGGAAACTTACAAACTGATCAAGTTAACACTAATTCGTAGCAACAGCATGGAGATTGAACTCACTACCTTGGAGGATCTAGTGTTAGTGATAGAATCGAGCGGCTAGTTATCTGCACCACTAACATTCTATCCAAGGCGAGATTAGTCAACTCAGTTCATACTTAACTTGTCAGAACGAGAGTACTAACATACTGAAGCAAGCAAGTTAGTATCAATCACTCTGAATAAGGGGGCAGCTCTGCTCACTTCCTGTGATTTGTCCGCAATTCCCGGACTCAAATGAAAATCCAATGGGATAGTAGGAGGGTGTATAATAACTTTGACATCTTCCGAGCCGGTGGGTGGGTGATCCTGGGAATTATCTGGCAAGCGTGCCTGAGCTTTTGAGGCACCATCTGAGAGCTTTCCACCTTCACTGCCGGGGAGAAAATAGGCTTTTCTGCGTTCTTGGATTCTATTATCAGGGTACCGTAAGTCGGAGGGGATCTTGTACCAGTCGTCAGGCATTTGCTGAATTTTCTCCATCTCTGCGTGCAGTTTCAACGCAATTTCGCGGTGGTCTGGGGAGCTCTTATACTCGTCTGATACGTCAACGACAAGAACCCTATGTCGTACAATGCCAAGAAGACTTCGGTAAACATTCCTCTCTCCCAAGTCCTCTTCCATCGAGTCCAGACATGCCTTCACATAAGACGAAACGTGGTAATTAGTAGTGGCTGAAGTCCTTTCCCAGAATTGGGTCGTAGCACGTCTAAATCTGTCCACGTCCTCGTAACCATATAGAAGCCAGATGAGCAACTCGATCATAATACATCCCATGGACCAAATATCGTATTGTCTTGATCGAGGTTTGCGGCTTTCTCGGTCTTTATCCATTTCCGGTGGTTCGTATCGAAATGTACCCGAAGGAGTGTTTGTCATCAAATTGTCCTTATTTCGCTGCTTGGTATTGGCCTCCGAATCGTGGAATGTAGAAAGACCCATGTCTGCAATTTTAAGGCATCCTCTTTCATTGTTGTCCGTGAACCACAAAATGTTCTCGGGCTTTAAGTCTCCGTGCCGACCTACTAGATGTTAGTATTCCGTGTAGAATGGTTGACTATCTGGTAGAAAATTGTCTAAAATGTAGACCATGTTGCTCTTCCCGCTGAAACACTGGGAGCGGCTCACTACCTAATATTAGCCATGAATATAACTCAATGGTGGGCATTCTAATACATCACATACCCGTTATTCGCGTCTTTGTGTAAGACCACGAGAGCAGAGCAGATGCCCACGAGCTGCTTCATGACCCACCGAAGATTCTTCCGGTCACTGCGAGTTTTGTCGTGTTCTTCCCAATAGGTCGCAAGGTTTCCGCCACTAGCCCAAGGGAAAAGCAGACATCGTGCGGTGCCCCTTTGGTAGGCTGCGATAGGCTTAATAATATGCTCCGAATTAAATTTTTGCACCCTTTCAAGATTTTGCGCCTCTTTGTCAAAAAATTCGAGTAGCTCTTTAGCATCCCGAGCCGTTTTAATAGCGACAGGGATGCTGTCGGGACTACTACCACCTCGCTATAATGATTTAGCTAAGCTACTTCTAGGGACAGCTCATTATAACCTTACCACGCTTTCTGCTGGTATATGCCTTGGGTCGATATGTGCTATATGGATTTCAGCTCGCCAGACCTCGCTAAAAAACCCGCTACTTTTTGGGCCAGCCGATATGCTTAGATACGGCAATGGATGGGTTTCAGTCAATACATGAACAAACTTGTCCACGGTTCCGAATACCGGCGCAAGTAAGGGCTGCTGGAGTGTGATGAAAAGCATAAAATCGTTATCAACCCAGCCCTTGGGCACGAAGTCTCGTGTACCGCTGCCATCAGTGGTCTCGACGGAGAAACCGTTGTCAGTCTCACTAAATGGTAACGACTCGTCGCTGATTTCATTCCACTCGTCGTCTCTTATAGATGAAAGTTTCTCTTGTCCGTTGTCATATGTCATTCGAACTAGAATCAAAAATAAGCGCTGGCGACCCTTTAGAATACTTTGGGTGAGGCGGTTTAGTTCAGTTTCTTCTGTTATCCCAACCTCTTTGAAAGCTGATAGAACAGTAGTTCTAGTCACTAACTCCTCGAGGGTATTAGCAGGCAGAAATTTTGTTTTGCTGTCTTTGCCCGATATACACTTCTCTTTAACGAGTGCTTTTAGTCGGGTTAACCCCGGGTATTTAGGCATGGCTACCGGTGCTGTTGAAAGGGAGATATTGGGGGGTTCTTGTAGAGACATGGCCTTAGAAGCTGGAGCTGAGATACTTGAGAGGTCTTGTGGAGACGTTGCCTTAGAAACAGGAGGGGAGGTATTTGGGCGTGTCGACGAAGACGCTGCCTCAGAAGCCGGAGGGGAGATATTTGGGGGTGCTGAAGGAGACACTGCCTCGAAAACCGGGGGGGAGGTATTTGGGGGCGTTGAAGGAGACACTGCTTTAGAAACCGGAGGGGAAGTATTGGAAGGGCTTTGTAGAGATGTTGCTTTAGAAGCTGGAGGGGAGATACTTTGGGGTGTCGACGAAGACACTGCTTTAGAAACCGGAGGGGAGGTATTGGAAGGACTTTGTGGAGACGTTGCTTTAGAAGCTGAAGGGGGGATATTCTGGGGTGGTGACGAAGACCTTGCTGAGCGCTTTTTGAGGAGCCATCTCAAAGGTTGACAAAGAGGCATGTCTGAGGTCGTAATGTGCAATTCTTCACGGGTGAACCGAAACGGGCTTCGATCTCGACAGAGCAAGATATAATGGCACATGCGAGCACTTACGCGTACATGTTATGGAAACTATCGATGTTCTAAGAATCAGAGCCGGGTTGCAAGGAAACTACCTAATGAGGCTCTGCTCCTGCGGGGTTTCCTTCTCGGTCTACGCTACGTACTCAGGGGTTCATCCAAGCTCCATACTCTCTGCCGACTACCCGACCAAGGAACCCCCCAGGAATCTAGGTATCGTCTATGAGCCTCAAAGTCCGATTGGTATGTCAAGGATAGACGGTGGGGGTAAATACCCAGCCCGTAAGCAATTGATGCGTCAATCATGTCAACTGATTGGATGGTTTTGATTCTGGAGGATGTTGCCTTAAAGTGGCGCGCTGAGCTTCTGCATCCAAGAATGGCGAACATACTGACCGCCGCTTTCGAAACCAAAAGGGGCAAGTGTTATGTGTAAATGCAACCACACCTGGTGAAAGTGGCCAGTTGGGCTTTGCTGCAGAGACATGTGGCGCTTGGAGTATTCATGGGCACGGACTGTATATATGCATTGTCAGAAGCTGCAGTAGTTAGCGTAGCCGAATTGATTTCGCCTCACTTTTCGGGGTCAATCACACTCCCGCAAGCTTTCATTCCGCTGTCAGGCCCACTTCCAACGGATGTGGCGTATAGGGATAAGCGAGTAGAACTAAGCAAATGTTCCTTAATTGCAGTTATACGTTATACAATTAGGTGTAAAGTGAACTGTGGAAAAATTGCAAGATGCCATAGCGACCTATCGGTCATATTCATTAATTACTATGACTTGCAACTGTCTGCATCACGTTGTCTTGTGACTTCATGCACATGTAACTTTCTATGGCCAAGGGCAATGAGCTAGACTTCGGTAAGCTTCACTACACTAACTAAAGAGCAACGTATTACTCTCTGTCATGGTGTCATGGGGCTTGGTATCCAGAGCCAAGGTAGAGTTAGGTCACCGGTAGGTCGCCGCAGGGTAGAAGGTAGGGGTAAGGGGTCAATATTATTGATACCCAGGTCTCTCTCTGGAATCGGGGAGAGCTCTTAGGGCTCATTTAATATAGTTCTCTGTGTATTATATAATTCCGCGGTTCCTAGGCGCGACCCACGTTCGACCCTCCTGTTACCTTAGTGATTAACCCTCTATACAGTATCGTTGCTTTGGTTGACGACTTGGGTCTCCTGAATGCGTTTAAACAGCAATAACCCTTTTATTTTTAGGCTTTTCGTTAGGTTTTGTAATAGATGCCATGGATAGAGAAGTTTTTGTGCCTATAGATATTACACTACATTCAAACGCCACTCTTCAATCTCCAACTCGGTTCCCTTTTTCGAGATAAGGTTGTCGTCAAAGGTGGTGGTCGCTGGTGTCCTTATGCTGTCAGGCGTTTCGTCGGCACTGTCATCGTTGCTTGAAGTCCCAATCGCTGATTCCAGCCCACAACTTGACGATCGGGAGTCCCAACAGCCCTCTGTGTGCAAGTTCTCCTCACTCAGTCTGCTAGCTTTGTCCTCGCATTCCTTCTGCTGTCGTAGAAGCCGCAACTTACTGTTCCCCCCCGCACGGGTTTCATATAACTCGTCACAGCTGCGACTACCTGAATTCCCGAGGCTGACCAGCAGCTTTGGCGGCGAGGTACCCTTTCGCAACTGAGCAACAATATCTAAGATGTCCGTGCATACACGGTCAGCCGGGTACCTGAGTCGTTTATCAACAACAAGCATTCCATCTTTAATTAGATCCAACATTCGTTCTGCAAAGAGGTCGCCCTTTGCGTCGCCCCGCAGATCTTTGATCCACTGTTGGTAGTTAGCAACCTGGTCGATAAAGCAGTCTAGCCATCATACCTTTAGAACGGCGGGCTTAACCTGGGGCTTCGCACCCTCGTCTGTGGGTATGAGGAAATATTTAGGTTCTTCAACCATTCCGTCATCTAACACCCTTAAAGACTCAAACTCGTGAACAGACCTAGATCCTCTCAGCCACCATGTACAAAACTCCAAAAAGACGCATCCGAGAGACCATATGTCATATTTCGAGCAAACATGGTGACCAGGCATATCCATTTCGGGGGGGCGATACAAATCTGTACACCCGTCGAGACTTGTAGGGGATACTAGAGATCTTGTGACGCTAGAATGATACCGGGTGAGGCCAAGATCAGAGAGTACCAAAAAAGCGCCTTCTGACCTATAGGAAGAGAACCATAGTATGTTGTGTGGCTTGATATCACCATGTCGACCCCATTCTCTCTCATTTTTATTCATAACTTCTGACTTCTCTCTCCTTAGCTGCTTCTGCCAGGTGGCAAGTCCGTGGATTCGTTTTACCGCCGTGGCCAGTCCCAGGCATTGATCGGCCAGCCATATTGAATTCACCTTGGCATCCTCTGGCCCTTTTGGATGCTTATGCCAGTAATCCCATAAATGGCCGTCAGCCCATTCAAAAAGGAAGTAGTATTTTTGCCCATGCTGAAAAGTAAGAAGCAGTTTGATTAAATGCTTTTCCTTCTGCATTTGGACAAACGGTTTCTCTAAAGCTGACAATTCTTGTTTATAGATATCCACGTCGATGTTGGGGATCTCCTTGAGTGCGAAGGAGAGAGGTCTGTCGGAAGGCTTCTAATAGTTAGTCTAAATTTTAGTTTCTATGATGAGCTGCTTCTCACTTGATAAGATTTGAAATTATGATGGCTCGGATGGATCTCAACCCGGTGCACCACTGCATTACCACCTCTAGTTTTGAATTCGTAGTTCAGCCAGGGTAATGGTATGGCTTCATCCAGTGAGTAGTTGCACAACCTGTCCTCCTGGATGTCGAAGAACGGCGCAAGGAATATTGGCTGATAACTGTAAAAAAGTGTGATGTCGTTGTCTTCCCATTCCTTCAACATAGTTGTATTTTCTCTCCCACGTCGGGTTCGGAAAGTAGATTCATCGGTACTGTCTGGTGTGAGTGGCAAGTCCTCGTCTGTAATATTTGCATTGACAAAATCTTCGAAAAGTCGCAGATGCTCTGGGTACATGTAAATTAAAATGCCCAAGATCCGTCGCCGGGATATGTAGGCATCCAGCTTCTTGGCGACGTATCTGTCCGTTTCGTGGGGATATTCTTCCCGTAATAAGGCTTTGATAGAAGCATCGCTAAGGATTATGCGAAGCTCGTTGATAGGTAAAAACCTTCCGTCTTTCACGCCGCAGTGATGCTGATTGTGCACCAGACATGATTTAATTTTCTCTCTGATTGATATCTTCACACTGGTTTTAGCTTTAGTCGTCAGACCAAGATTCACACGGAGCTTTTTGGCACTCATGGCATCTCGAATCGGGGATTTATCAACGGGTTGAGTTGAAAGTGGGACGACACTGAAGCCCAAGTCGTCCACATTGATAATTGCGGATCCACCGTCGCTATCCCATGCCTGAGAAATTTTCGTGGGCTTCGATGGACTCCTGTTCTCCTTTTTTGGTTGAGGTTTGCTGTTGCGACCAAAACTCCCAAGATGGTTATTTTGAGCTAAGTATGAAGGCATGTCTCCTAATTGGTAGTAGAAGTCGAATGGCTGGCAATAGTTGGTGGGCAAATGAAGGATAACCAGATATTAAAGAGTGAATAGTTCCAGTATCACCCTATCTTGTCAAATCACACTACCACCATTACAAGTGTCACGACAAGTTGAAGGAAGAGGGAAAGAGGACGTTGATAAAGCACTTGTGCGATTGATAGTATCATTCTGATATTACACGAATAATGCCCCCAAGGCTCAGTAACTTATCATGTCATTTGTGCCTTTTAAGATAATTACCTATATCTCGGTCTAGAGATGCCTGAGAAATGGAAAAACTCTGAGCCCTGTGGGCCGCTCACTCGGTGAAAACGATTTCACTGTACAATAGGGTTATATGACTAGGGTAGGATTCAGGTGAGGCAACCCGCCAGAGGCTAGTCCGTAGGAGAGATTGTCAGCCGGGCAATTGCTGGCGATGGTTTTGGGTGGTGGCTGAATTTCACTAATAATCAATAAGAAGCACTGCCACCCCCATCAGGTGAAAAGTGGAAAAACCTATATTTGTCTTCGTAATTTGGTAGCGATAGCATTTGCTGTAGTCAGCCATATCCTACCATAGGTTTTCAAATACAACATTGTTAGCCCTAATATGTTTCTGCCTCCTGATGTGCCCTGGGGTCGACAGATTTCTCTCTCGATCGCTCGGTCACTCAGTCATAACCGCCGCGGATCTCGATCAAAAACTACCTAGAAAGTAGCTAGGAAAACAACAGCGGAAACTCTCTTGTTCTTAGTAAAGACTCGATTACCTTATCAAATCACTCGCTTCTCCTTGAAAACCCGCGAAATCGTAACGATGTTGCCATGCACACTAAAATTCGTGAGAAAAGACCGAGACCGCGTTGTCTTGACCGAGCACCCCGACCGTATCCCCCCTCGCGATCTATATTCGTGGCTGGAACAGAAATACGGAGAGCCTCATGTTAGGGTATCCCTAAGGAGGGAGCTATACGTCATATATATCGACCGCACAGTGGTGAACATTGCAGATTTCGTGAGAAAAAGCCCATATCATGCAAGGATGTAGAAGTCTAACTAACGATTAAAGTGCACGGACACATCAGCAGATACGGATACCGAGCAGATACAGCAGAAGCTTCGTCGCGATTTGATCCCGGACCTGGACCAAATACAATCAGATATAGAGGAGGCCATAAAGGTGCTGAAGCAGGCTCGGATGCGTAGTATGGGAATGAAGGTGCAGCACCCCGTGACTACTGGTAGTTGAGCATCTCTCCCACACGAAACAGCGAATAATGGATGTCTGTCATGGGCACTTATACCGGTAACGCGATACAGCAGGGCGAAGCAAACGTCTCCCGGTAGTCACAAAATATACAAGAGCATGAAAGGGGAAATATCGAAGGAGGCAGGTTTTATTTGTTCTCTACACCCTACCTATACAGTAATACTATTTCTATCACTCTGCGACCACCCGTTTCTCTAACAAAATCCCACTACGGACTACGACCAGCGTTCCACCTTTGCAGCTAGCTTTATAACATAGGTCTTTGCCTCTGCTATAACAAATGATATTCTATAATACCTCCATGCTGGTAGTATTGACAAAGACGCACTCACTCGACTTGTGTATAGTTATGGGATTACGATGTGATTGGGCACCCTTCTGAGATTGTGTCAATGCTACTGATAAGCGCCATGGAGCTGTCCCAATTAAATACTTGTGACTTTCCTGTTTTATGAGTGTCATGTAGGTGCGAAGGTCGCACGCGCCGAATGTGCGGGCATGAGATAGTCTCAATGCCCCGGTGGGGGTATTCAGCCCTCGTAGTTGTGAGAAAAGGGTATTGACCTCGGAGGTTAGGTAGACCGTCAGATCTACATAAAGACCGAAGTAGGTGCTGGCCAGAAGGGTTTCTCATCGGAGACTCATTGGTCACGTGGCGGCCATAGTAGATTCACCTTGGTGTACTAGAGAGAGAGTTAAATGAAGTCCTTGTTATTTGTGTTGATGGACTTAGCTAGGGCGATGGAAATATATTTAATCTGGAAATAAAAAGCACGAACTAAAGAATGTGTAAAAAGAGGTAACCCATTTTTCATTAACTACTTACTATATAATTAAGCTATAAGCGAGTCAATCAATCCGCCACTCACTATCCGGAAGAAACCACACTTTCGGGATCATGGGCAAGTTCTGGAAGTCTTTAGAACTAACTTGGTTAACACATTTTAATGGTAGTTAGCCCTCAAAACCGATTGGGACATTCATGTCACCGTCGGCGAGGACAATTCGTCTAGCGTCAAGGTCAAGATAGGTAACTAACACCGGCATTAGATAAGCCTTTGTTGCGGCTGTTGCACCTAACGTTGATGTACTATTTGTGATAACCCTGTGAATCTGTTTAGCATTAGATGGCGATTTCCCTCGTATGAGAAGAAAACAAGTGTAGGATAGATAGACTGGTCACGTCTATTTCCTGTGATGAGTTGGTAGGTACTCACTAATACGTAACACGATAGCGTAGATAGCTGTACGCGTGTATGGACCAGTCACGTAATTTCTTATTATGCGCTAAATACCAAGGGACAGGTAACAGCCCCTGTATTACTAAGTGCCGGATGCACTACTGTAAGTATGGCTTAACCTTAGCCAGCCTAGGCCAGTTACCTATTAGCCAGCGGAACGGTCGGTTCGGTGTCCGAATGAGCCTCTGTCAATCTGTTAGTTGTTATTTCTCTCATCTTCTCTCCGTCGGTTGACCAACAAATACAGACCTTCTCAACCACGGCCGAGGCATTGTCGCCATATAGTATATATCCCTATTTGGCCCTTGCTGCCGTATCTGGAATAGTCGACTGTGACATCGGATGATCCGTCTTGTTGCCCCCGGTTTTTGCGACACGCATTGCCAGGGTTAAGCTGCTCGAACCCTGGCGCGCGCGGCGTTGTAGCTCTCGAATGACGTGCACCTGAAACGACCTCGTCTCCATACCATGTCGAATATTCCTCTAACGAGAGCTGCGATGGCTCTGACTTCTCCTTTGTCCATCTCTACTCTCTTGTTGGTTGCTGCCGCTTTACCAATGGCTGTCGGACACGATCACGACTCGTCCAACATTGAGGATGGAAAGGCCATTTCCGTTGATCCCATCGTACGTGGAACCCCTCAAACAGTGGCTAGGAGCCATCAGATTGGCACCGGCGGATAATACGGAATCTGACCGTGCTATAGGACACGACGCTATGGATACACATCTTCATCCAGATGGCCGCCTGGGGCGTCATCTTCCCACTCGGAATGGTGCTTGGGGTAAGGAACGAGACCTGCAAGCTTCTCCCCGCTCCGGGTTCTGTCTCTAATCATAACATGTATGGCTTAATAGATGGTGAAATCCCGCTGGCACGTCCCTCTACAAGTTCTCGGTACTGCGCTCGCCATCGTCGGATACGCCCTGGGCCATAGGCACGGAGGCCGCGAATTCCGTCACGACAACGTCCACTCAAAATTCGCTACCCCTATATCCTTGATGCTGTTCGCCCAAGTCCTCTTTGGTATATACCTCAAATTGCACATCGAGAGAGGGGTATACGGCAAGATCAGGCGTGTAGTCAAGCTTGGACATGGCATTGTTGGCAAAGCGTTGCCGGTATTTGCCTGGACACAGATGCTTTTCGGTGGAATCACCGCTCTAGGCTTTTGTCAAGGGGAACATGTTGGTCAATGTCTTGCGCATTTCATCATGGGAAGCGCCTTCATTGCCTATGCAATTCTCCTGACTATCCTTCTGCTTGTCGGGCAATTATGGCTCAAGCGCACTGGCCGATCTCAGGAATTCTTCGACAGTGCTGTTATCACCGCTTGGGGCGTTGTCAATACTTTCACCGAGCATCGCTGGGGTACCGCGTGGGTCGAGAATGACTGGCAGCACACTACGATGGGCGTAATCTGGTGGTGTGCTGGGTTGGTGGGAATATGGCTCAGCAGGGATCGTGACGGTCGTCCTCAGCGGAACTTCATCCCAGGATTCATCATCTTGATTACGGGCTGGGCCTTTGGCGGCCATCCCCAGCACATGCAAGTCAGCGCCGAGGTTCACAAGATGTACGGATACACCTTGATGGCAGCTGGCGCCACCCGCATTATCGAGGTATCCTTCGTCCTTCGAGACCGCGCCACCTTGTCTGCGGATGGCCGGGAGACCAACAGCTTCCAGTACATCCCTGTTTTTGTGAGTGCTCCAATTCGTGTGTGATAATTCTATCTAACTATTATGGGGCAGCTTCTATATGCTTCCGGCTTCATGTTCATGGGCGCCACAGAAGAGCAAATGGAACTTATCGCCGGCTCTGGAATGGACCACGTCGCTTATATACTCATACTGTTCTCGCTGGCTGCCCTTCTTTTCCTCTTTACCCTGATGCTTATTCATGTCTATGACCGTGGTGCCAATCCGAATCTTTCCCAGAAAGAATTAGATACTGGGCGCCTTGGACCCCGGTTGAATGGCAATGTTCCAGTTCGCGATGCAGAAGAATTCGAGCTTGAAGGATTGATGAGTGACGACGAAGATGATAGTCCCACAAAACAAACACAAGGCGACGACGAGAGTCTTAATAGTACACTTGGCAAGAACAGCGATGGTCGGGCCCATTAAGATGGCGAGCAATTCCAAACTCTATCAATTTTGGACACGGGAGATGTGAAAAGAACTTCACGTACTAAATACCCGCCGGAATGAGCAAGCTTGTTAGCAAGCTTTCTTATCTTCGAGCGTCTTTTGGATTATTCAAGTCTTTTGGGAAGCATTTTAGGAGTATTGTGTGGGTACTGACTACAACTGCATCACGGAAGGCGTTGGGGGTAATGGCCGTCGGAAATGAGGGATGATTCTTAATTGTTGACGTGTTACTCATAGCTAAATGAAGAAGTGAAGTATTAGCAAATTCGCTCAGTTCACGAAATAGACCGCCTCAACCTCATACATGTCTCACGTAAGTGGCATTGAGTTCGATCATTTGGACATCGAGGGAGACCTGTACGTAAGTAGAACGTGACTTTAGTCGTTGATTGATTCTTGTGTCTGCCCAGATAGGGTGATGAGTGCTTCCATGTCTCGTCTACCTAACTAAGGTTAAGTCGTTCATGCTTATTCTTGATTCAGTCTTGTTGAAATGAGTAGGCTATCTATTTAGTTTTCTTCTTTCATACGGCCTTCCCCTGATTCTCTCATGGAAACCAGCTTTTGATCTTATTCATTCCCGTGCCTCGGTAATAATCATATTGATCACCCAACTTGAGGATTCTACGACAAGAGGTCTCTGACTTCGGGCCAGAGCATACTTGGGTCAGAGTATTTTCCTCGTGTAACCCCAATTCATCGGCCCGTGCCGACATCACAGGGGCACAACGTCTGGCTCGTACGCTCGGCTCTATCTACCGCGATTCGGCTTCATCTCGTAGCTTAAAGCATGAATTAGGTTACACTATTCGAGGCCTATCTAATAACAGATTTCAGCTGCGTGTGCTATTCACCGAGGTATAAATCCTATCATGTGAAATTACAGGTACTTTGGAGCCCCAAACGCTCCTTGCAGTAAAGAATATATAGATCTAGGGTCAATTACTCAATATTACCCCGATATCATATTTGAAAGACTGCTGGCTCACTTTAAATCTGCGGTGGCCCAAGATTACAACGATCACTTATTTACCCCGGCCTGTCACAAGGGCTTGTTTTAAGGGCTTGTAATAATATTTAACTAGGTATAATATCGGGTGTCCTAAACCCTCAGCTATGTTTACGTACACATACGTGTGACACGGCCGGTCTCAGTACAAAACCCGACGAGAGTCTATAGACCGGGTGTTGTATCCTGGAATACATATTATGGGAATCACGGCGCCTATCATAGAGGGACATATCTTCGGTAGATCTACGAACAATGTGATATTGTGTGTCGCTTCCGAAAAGAGTCTCATGATTAGCCTCAATCGATCATCGGCCCATTTGGATAACCGTATCCCCCGAGTACCATCACACAAATCGCACGAATCTGTCAAAATACAACGAAGCACGAGCTTCGTGATAAAGATGCGATGAAGAAGGTGACATTATTTGCTCATTATAATGTTCTAGAATAAGGACGCGCAATTGTGAACCTGTTAGCTTCGCAAGGTTCGTTATAGAGCGTAGATGTGCTACAACCTGATTTCTTGTTAGATGCTGCGGTACGCGACACTGAGATTTCCTGCATAATTTCACGATCGCAGTGAGGTAGAGAGATACGAAGAGACCACAGCGCATATAAGTGGTATCTATGCTGTCCCAAGATCATAACTATCTGCTGCTTTCCACGACCAAGGTCCCTCTAATTTTGGTATCTGAAGAGAGGAAAACAACACCGACAATCCAACCATGAGGCTCTTACCATACCTAGCTACTGCCGCCACCGCCCTGATCATAGGTGTGGTCGCTGATAATAACATCATTGGTCCCTTCGCGCTTCGCCTCAAGGGCAAGGTGGACACTAACATCGACGGTGCGTACCCTATCTGCCTATGATAGTGCCAAGAGAGAAAAAAAAAAAAAAAAAAAAACTCTTGATACCCCTCTCGATACTACGTATACTGAATAGCTTGTTAGGATATGTATGGGCGTGCCACGCAGGCGCGGCTACAGAAGGCTTCTGCTATGTGGCGGGCTCGGCTCCCGTTAGGGGGTTGGAGTACGAATTCTACTATAACTACACGTACTTCGAGACCTACAACTACCCAGGGTACATCAGCTACGAGTTCTTGTACCAGGGGATTGAAGGGAATCCCTTGAAGGTTCCCTCGTTCGCGCACATCTACCCGAACTGGGGCAGTAATGTGAGTGCAAACCCCCCTCCCCCCCCTTTTTTTTTCTTTTTGTGGAAGGTAAGTACTGACTCTACTTACAAGGTGCATACTATGCTCGCACCCCCAGGAACCGACGATGGCACGCCTATCTCGCTGGACTTCGAAACTGGCGAGTTCTACATAGGCTCCCTGTACGATGACACTGCCTGGAATATCACGGTCCCAACTGGCCAGACCGGCGAGAGCCTCTCTAACTTTCACCTTTGCTACCAGTGGACGGGCGGGTATTGGTATCGCTCCGTCGCTTGGGTCTCGGGGTTCGAAGGCGCTAGGCCGCAGAACCCGTCTTGTGAGCCCGTTAGCTTGAGTATTGTGTCTCTTGAGCCGGAACCGAATCCGAATTAAATGTCGCTGGGACAGAGGGTGCGTGGTGAGGAATGACGGGGATCGCTCCTAAATGGGAATTGGTCAGGTAAATGGTGTAATGTCTACCTAGGTAGTAAGGAAGATTTTCCTAGAGGGGGTTGGGTTGGCGTGAAGGACGAAATACCAGATTGAAATCTTATTAGCGTTCAGTTTGAGAGACGAATAGATGGGCCGTGACATGATAAATCATAGTTTACTTCGTATGAATAGTGAGTACTTAGGTGATTAGTGTAAAAGCCTTTAAGAGTGGATGCTGTAGCTTGCCGTAATGAAGATTCAATATGCCCTAGAATTGGAGGCTGAAGGGCATGAAGACTTTCAACGAATAGGAGGCTAAAGCCATTTCCTCATTAGTAGCTTGCCGCTCATATGATTATATATATGAAATGCAGGATAGGTGTTACGGAAGGCTACGGATTAACCCCCGGGGACCGGGGGTGTATATATATACTGGCTAAATAGCCCTCAGCCTAGAATAGGGGGTTTCCCTCCTTCGTGCAAGAACAATAAGTAAACACTGGCCCTACCAGCAGTTAGAACTGTGACAATGGGTTAGATCGCATCTAGTCCCTCACGATTCGAACATGTAAATGACATGCCATATATGCCATATCACAGATTTATGTATATAGAAGAATATATACACTTATCCACCTACTAATAGGCCTCCTACGATATTAACTACTAGCCTATACAGCTTGATTACCTGATTAGGTAGCCTCCGAGAAGCTCTCCCCTTACCCATGAGTTAGTTGATCAACCAAGACAGCTATACAGAGCGAGAAGGCAAGAGAACGTGAAGTGGCTAAGTAGAAGGAGGGCTATTCAAACATAAAAACTGTAGATACCTGCCTACCAGAATAGGGGGATTGGACGTTTATGACCGGTCCCGTGGCACCTAGAAGATTGTTCCAGTTCCGATGTCCTTGCACGAGTGCTGATAATATTAATATAAGTATAAATAAATAATACATCTAGACTTAGACAAAGTAGTATTTTAATATTGGCGAAGAAAAAAATAGGCAACGATTATAAAAGTAATAGTTACATGGAATCAATACCACAAATACATAGAAGAAGAGAATAATGCCCATCCGAAGCAGGCTGTAACTACTAATACACTGTAGAAGAGCAGTTGAGATATCGCAGAAGAACCCAATTGCCTAGGAACCGTAAAACTGGTACCATGTTTGGGGTAATTACCACTATTAGCATCTTTGTGGTACCCATCAAGGCTATGCCGGATGGTGGTCAGCAACTCGTCGCTCACCGAACATTACCGGCCTAAGAAGAATATCAGTCTGAATAGGCGCTAGTTACTATGAGGCTGTAGGAGGGTAGCAATGCATGCGAACAAAGCCAATTAATATATTTTCTACAGAGTGCGGCTTATTCTCATGTCTAGCCGTTTATATAGTTCGTGATACATAGGGTGCGGAGGCACGGGCCGTCCCGCGACCCACAATCATTCAGCAACGTGATTCAGTCTCTCAACACTAGCTGGTGTTGCTAAGTTAGGGGCTGGGCCAAATCATGATCGGAGGTTATATATGACGCAGGAGCGCGTGAAGGTGAGAGGTGATGGCATACTCGTTCCTTTGCCCGTTCATACTTTTCAGCATTAAACGCGGCGGACACGACATAGATCTTGCGTGGTCTCTCCATGGCCGTTAGGCTACGGACGAGAGAATTTATCGGAGCAGATTGACATAGCGACTGTGACAAGGGCTTCTATTGAAGGAGTTGGGGACGTCTGCCATATACGTGATTGGTCCTGGGCACCTCAGTGTGGCATTGGTTGTATTCGGCAGAACTAACTCAGTAAGAACCCCTCGCCGACCACGACTCATCGTATTAATCTCCTTGCTCCATTGCTAACTGTTATCCCTCCAGAAAACACAACTAAACCCCTGTAGCTATACGCATAGTACGTCAAGTGAAAGAGGCAGCAGGCTGGGAACGGCAAAACGCGGTTGCAAGCGTTACGTTCAGCCAAATAAGGCCGTCGCAGGCTCGTGCGTTCTTGATCACTATCGTCTTCGCCCAAGCGGAATAAATCTAACCCTAAGCCCATTGCCGCAGACAAGGCACAAAGGTCCTATCAACCAACGAAGGGCATAGGCTTTGCCATGTCTACCCTTCTCTCGAAAAGTAAGTGGTGGAAATAGGTGTGTGAGTGTGTGTGTGCTGCAAACAACGGTTAGATACTATTTTTAGCCAAGTCGGCTGCGACACTATGCGTTGGTGTCCTGTTGTCCTTGGATAGCCGTAGATAGTATTTTGGGGGCTGGAAACTAGGAGGTGTGCATCATGTTCGGCAAAATAAGAAGAGGAAGAACTGAATGTTCATATATTCAAGTAGTTTCTTCCTGCAAAGCTCTTCCTCGCTCCTTACCAAAGCTATCTTGTATGGTTTCGAATGGGCTCTATTTTTCTGAATTCCTGTCTTTTAGCAGCTGTGAATTACTTCATCTTGGTTTGAGTTGTGTTCGCATGTAGCAAATTGCCCTCGCAGCCGAAGCCTAACATGTCGTATGAGGGCTTGACGATTCTCGCCCCGGACAAGGAAGAGGATCTGAACAATTGTACAATCGAGTAGGGACCGACTTGGTCTATTAAACTCACACATTTCAGTCGACGAAGCGAGCGAGAGAGAAAATAAAGCTGACAAGAAGATAGCATCGTAGCTATCCCCGGTTTGGGAGCGAACCCCAAGGCCAGCTTCGGGTCTGAGGAAAAGAACCCATTCAACTGGCTCAACGACTCAAGTTCAGGTATCCGAAGCGACATCCCCGGCGCTCGGGTTCTGCTTTTCAACTATGATAGTCGCGTCCGGGGCTTTCAGGCCATTCAGCAGACGCTCTTCAATGTTGCTACATCGCTTCTCGATGTATTAGTCGACCACCGCAAGGAACATGATACACGACCATTGGTTTTCCTTGCCCACAGCATGGGTGGGCTCGGTAAGGGATTCTTGGAGCCATTTTCCTCTTGTTTTGGTATTTTTTGAGCACGAGACCCCTTTTGGGGGATAAGAGAGTGTCCAACATCTCCTAAAACCTTCATAAATCTGCTCCCAATGGCAATAACTGACCCCGAGTGTTGTAGTGGTTGCCAAAGCCCTCACTCTCGCTAAAGACAGACCCGAATTAACCGACAAGGTCCGCATCTATGAATGCTTCGCCGGTGTTATCTTCTTCGGAACACCTTTCGGAGGCAGTAAATCCTCCAACAAGGGCATCATGCTTGCTGGCTATCTGGAAAAGGTGAACTTCGCCAAGAACAACCAAATGCTCCAGTTTCTCGACCCCGAATGTGACAGCTTGCAGGAACTACGAAACCGCTTTTCCCAGATTACCGTCCAGGAGCCCAAGGCCACCATCTCGTGTATCTACGAGCTGAAGGGGTTGAGCTTCGGTCCAAAAGCGATGGTAAGTCACCTAGAAGCCGGGTTCAACATGCTGGCCACACAATGCACGGTTTTATACTAATGGTGACCCCTAGGGACTATCTGAGATCATCGTGGATAAACAATCCGCCACCCTCGACTTCGCAGAAGTTTACGGAATGGAGTGCGACCATAGACAACTCAACCGCTTCAATCGCACCAACGACGCACGCTACGATGTCGTTCGTAGAATCCTGCGGGGGATTGTGCAAAAGGCTGATCGCATAGTCAAGAGACGACTCAGGGACTCGAAGCAATCCCTGATTGACGACGAAACCTTTGTGCGCCTGTCAGATAACCTGAACCTGGTCGATTTCCGGGGCATACGCAGGAAAATCGAGGGCGGGAGTGGCGATTCATCGTGGGTACTACAAGAGCCTAGCTACAAGAAATGGATGACCCAAACACGTAATCCCGATCGCTTCATTTTGGTCTCGGGCGTTGAAGGTCGTGGCAAGGGAAAGGCTGCTCTTCTGGCAGTCGAACAGCTAGAGGAGCTCGAGAAGAAGAGCAAGCAGCCGGGAGCTGAAGACATACTCGTCGCTTACTTTTCCTGCGACACTTCGGTAGACTCCTGTAGGGCGGAGAACATGGTCAAGTCGCTCATCTGGCAACTCATTCTGAAGAGAAGAAACCTTGGACAATATGTTAAGGGCCTTGCCACGCAGGCCAAATCCGGGAATATCAATAACCTGCGGGACTCCATCAGTCTCTCACGGCTCTGGATGGCCTTGCGACAGATGCTTCGCGATCCCAGCGTCTCAACTGTCTACTTCGTCCTGAACAATCTGCACGCACTCCCGCAAGAATACGAAAGCACGACCAAGTTCTTTCAGGTGCTGAACGACGAGGTGCTGGCACCCTCGATAGTGGACAACGTGAATGATGAGATGGGCAAGTCCCGTTGGATGTTCTTGAGTCGACCTCGGGATCACATCAAAGAAGTCCTCCTTGGGAAGGGACGTTTGAACGTTCTTTGGGTGAACCTTGAAGACGGCTCGAGGAACGATGTGCTGCTGCTATCTCTCAGGTCGTACATCCACGACCGTGTCAGGCAACTGGCAGCTAAAAAGTCTTATAGTCTGGCGCTACAATTCTTCGTCAAATCTATCTTAACGAAAAAAGCAAGGAGTCCTCTGTGGGTTGAAGTCGTCTGCCGCCTGTTGGAGGGCATTCCCGCGAACCATATCAGAGTCAGGAACATGGTGGAGGCATTACCCCAGTCGTTGGATGATCTCGTTAGCCATTTGTGGCGCGAGGTGAGTACTTGTCACCAACTCTTCGCGCTTTTAACTTATCAGTATCAACTGATATCTCTTGCAGTCTCTCAATATCAAGACTGACGGCATTGATACGTCGAAAGAAATCTTGCGTACACTCGCCATTACCTACGAGGATCCGTCACTAGATGAACTAAAGATCCTGGCCGATCTCGAATTGGAAGACGACAAATCAGAGGTTGATCAATTGTGCGAGCTTGTTAGAGCCTGCGGGCCTTTGTTAAGAATTTATAGCCCGCACGAATGGGATGAGTGGTCTGGATCTCAACGGGTCACATTTATCCATCCCATGGCGAAAGACGCCCTCTTGACCCAAGCCACTTCCCGCAAGCTGCTAGGTCTCTCTGAGAATGTCAACGACAAGACCGATGGTGAGCTGATTTTCGCCCTAATATTTACTTACCGGGAACGCCCCTCGAACGAACGCATTTTTAAACTGCATACGGCACGTACTGACATCTTGGAATAGTGAAATGGCAACATGGCATTCTGGCACTAAGATGCTTTGGGTACGTCCTCGAGCAACTCAGCTCCGACGATGATAGCTTCCAATGGATTCACAGTCTAGAGTCGGTGGAAGGCGAATCATCCCAAGAAAAGGATGAGGAGATTCTCAACCAGATATTCCCCAAAAGGCCCGAAGAGGATCTCGAAGCGTTAAACTATCCCGTCAAGTCTTGGTTACAGCACGGAAACGATTCAACGGACGACTTCGTGAAGACACTTGACCTCTCACACCCCTTCTGGTCTCTGGAGTCATCGGCTAGAAATCGATGGTGGTCATCCTATACCAAGGTCGGAGAGTTCGATGGCCTCAAGAACCTGACGCCGATGCACGTGGCGGCATACTTTGGACTCACTCCACTGATCGAACAGCTTGTAAAGGCATCCAGCAATAGAGACCAGATTAATCAGCATGATTCGTGGCATTTGCAACCTCTACACTGGGCATCTTTCCAAGGTCATGTAGCAACCATGGCCAAGTTGCTCGAGATGGGCGCGGCCGTCAACGACAGGGCGGTACGAGACATAAAAACTCCTCTGCACTTGGCCGCTGGCAACGGACATATCAAAGCCATCGAGCTCCTCCTAGAGAGAGGTGCATCTATAGATGCTGTTGATCTAGGCCATGGCACACCCCTAACTTTCGCGCTAGCTTGGAACCGAGAGGAGGCCGCAAATCTACTTCTTTCCCACGGCGCTAGTTCGACTATCACCTCCCACGACTTTGACTCCCCGGTTGCAACAGCCGCCCTCAAGGGCTTCCAGCAACTAGTCATCCGTCTACTGCGTGCCGGTGGGGCGTACAACATGGTATCCAAGGAATACGGAAGCGCGCTCGCAGCTGCAGCTTCAGCCGGACACTCCGACATCGTGGACATCCTGCTACCTGTGCTACCGGTTGATCGTACAATAGAGTGGTGCCAGAGGGCGGTGCTCGAGGCGGCCAAGAACGGACACTCTCTCATCGCCAGAAGCATACTCTTGAAAACATACTACCTGAACATCGATGGCGCTTTCGAAGCTGCCGCATCGGGGGGCCAGATGGCAGTCCTCGAGGAGCTCTGGGGGTATAACCAAGCCAACAGAACACTGTCATCCAAGTCACTTGACACAGCACTATACGATGCCGTCAATAGGGAACACGACTCTGTCGTTTCTTTCCTTCTTCGCGAGTGCCGTGCATCGGCCAACGCGACTGGTGAGGAATACGGCAACGCGGTCACCGCAAGTGCGTTTGACGGCACTGTAGACATTTTGAAGATGCTGATCGCTGCCGGAGCCAACTTAAGCGACTCTGCAGGATGGCCGCTCGAAGCTGCGGCTTCGCAGGGCATGATAGAAGCCGTGCAGCAGCTCCTCCTACACGAAGTAGCGATCAACGCCGTGAATAAGAAGTCCCCAAACGGAACAGCGCTCCAGGCGGCCGTCGTGTCCGGCCACGTCGAGATCGCTAAAATGCTCTTGCGTTATGGTGCCGACGCCAACTTGGGAGGTGGAGTCTTCACGAACCCCATCACGGCGGCGGTGTCGTGCAGACAATCGGCCATGATGAAGCTACTACTCGAGGCACGCGCGAACCCGAACGTGACGGGAGGTAGCGATAACTCGACGCCCCTGATCAATGCTGCGCTCTACTTGCCCGTCGAGGACCTTGAGGTGCTCATCCGCTTTGGGGCCAAGGTCAACACGTGCGATGTCGAGGAGGACACAGCCCTCATCATCGCCGCCTACATCGGCGACGACGCCTGCGTCAAGCTTCTCCTCGACCACGGAGCCAACATCAACTTCTGCGGCAAGCAGCGCGGCACCGCCCTGCACGCCGCTGCCGCCCAGGGTTTCGTCACGACTTGCCATCTCCTCCTCTCCCGCGGCGCTGATCCAACCATCAGGGGTGGACCGCTAGACACGGTACTGCAGGCAGCCTGCTCTGGCGGCCGGAAAGAGATCGTGCAAATGGCCCTGTGCGCCCCATTCATCCCCAACTTATCCCTGCGCAAAAAGCTCAGCAGCTACCGTGACCGGATCAATGTCGACGCGCAATCGGCGGACAGCCAATACTCGACGGCCCTGCACGCGGCCGCCGTCGCGCGCGACGACGCCTGCCTGCGCATGTTGCTGAAGCGCAAGCCGGCACTCAACGTCATCGATAAGAAGGGGATGACGGCCCTGCAGGCAGCCTGCCTCGCCGGCTGCAACCGCAACGCGCGCTTGCTGCTCGCAGCTGGCGCGAACCTCAATATGACAGGCGGGTCCCATGGCTCGGCCCTGCAAGCGGCGTCGCTCCGGGGATCTCCGGCGCTGGTGGAGTTGCTCCTCGAGAAGGGCGCCCGGACGACCGAGTGGTGTGGCGACTACTCGAGCCCGCTCGTGGCGGCGGTGGTCAAGTGCTTCCACGCGGGGTGGGAGGGGCTGACGATGCTCGAGATGCTCCTCACAAAACCCTTCTCTGCCCAATCGTACCGGGCCGCTCTCGACCGGGCCTTCAAGCTTGGGGAGAAGGAGGCCTTCAAAAAGATCTGGAAGAGTGCGTCAGAGAAAGGGCCGAAGACTCTGCCGAACATGGGCCTCAAGGCGTTGCTGCAGTACTACATGGACAGGGCACAGCAGCCGAAGATAGTGAAGGAGAATGAGCTATTCCAGAAACTAGAGTACGAGAACGAGGATTTCCCATGGGATTTCTGTTATGCTGCCCAGGATATAGAGGATGATGTTGTATATGAGGAGACTACAGTGCAGAGTCAGACGATCACGAGGCGGATTCGGGGGCCAACGAATAAGGCGGCCGGATGGTCCTCGGGTGTGGATTATGAAGATGCCAGTGCCTTGATCAGGGACTTCGGCAATCCACTAGCCGCTTGGGATGATGCGGGTGTTGGGCCCGGAGCTGGAGACCAAATCCAAGGAGATCCGAATCCTCCTGTCGAGCTCGGCGATGCCGAAAATCCCAACGTCTACCAAGAACCCAACGATGACCGAGGCCTCCAAGAGGACGCCACCCTAGGCTTCGCACTCGACGAGGAAGAAGAATCCGATCCCCAACCCCAATACCCCGAGTACTCCCAGCAAGCACAGCCAGAAATGGATGGCAAAATAGCCAACGAGCCCGCGGAAGGAGAATATCAGAACAACGACTCCTACCAAGACTACACTAACACACAAAATGCAATCGAATACGAACAACAACGAGCCGAGTGGGAGCAGCAGACATACGAACCCGAACCCGAACCCGAACCTGAACCTGAACCTGAACCTGAACCTGAACCTGAGCAGGAGGAAGAAGAAGAAGAAGACGACTCCGGGCTACAAGGCTACGCCTCCCTAGCCTCCCTAGCGCTGCAATTGGTGACGGGGGAGGATAACAGCATCTCGGCGAACGACGATGGCGGTGGCGATGACGCGGCTGCTCTGATCGAGGCTACGGTTAAGGCTTCACGGAAGCTTAAGGGGATGTTCCGGTCTGTTTTTGATTGATCACTTATATCTACCTACCTACCTACCTACTGTACCTACCTACCTACCTACCTACTGTACCTACCTTCCCTCTCTGGCTACTTAGGGTGTCAGTGGGTAAATTAGCGGCCGAGTTTTTGCTAAGTTTGGAGTTATTGGTAAGGGATCCTCTCCGGCTGCGGAGGCCTGCTTTCTAAAGTCTCGACCTTTCACCTAAGAGAGCTTTTGGTAATAAAATTGACTATAGCTTGGAGAGATTAGGTCGTGCGGGCTTATAATTAATAGTTTATATTAGCAGTTTAAATTAATAGGTCGTAAAAGGAATAAAAATAATTGACATAAAGAACCTGTACAGCATTGTGATATACACTTTCCCGGCGCACCTTCCTACACTAATCCATATAAATATATATATGAAGCTTTTATATTAAGCTAACAAAGTATTGAAAATAGACCTTCGCCGGCAAAGCTTTCCATTTTGGTGACCGACATGGTGTCACAAGGGCAGTTGTACTGGGCTTGGAATAATATTCAATTAAGAGTAATAATCTTTTAATGCAGTCAAGGGGGCCATGTAGATCTCTGGACCCCCTTTCAGAAGCGGGCGAATCGCAGTCTTTATGTGCGAATAGCCTCGCCCAAAGCCAGCGACCAAATCGCCGACTTCCTAAAATATCCAACTGCATTTTCGTACTGCATTTTCGTGGAAGCAAACTGTCTCAGGCTTCGGAGGAAATCAGATCATGTCTTCCGAACTGATCTGATTTTACCCGAACCTCGTATCGGTAGTTTGCCGCCTTGCATAGACTATTTACAGAATATCGGTAAGCTAGACAGGGGTCCTACGGGCACTGCCCTCACGGGCACCCAACACCAAAAAACGCCCTCAACCACTTAAAACTAGCTAAATCATCGAATTCAACTGCAATTGCCTATTTTTTGGTGTTTTCAACTAAAATACAGTCTTCTGCTTCTGACACGTCTTCAATTGCCACCTCCGGCGGCCCGTTGCCGTCATCAGGCACCTGGCAATCGGCAGCTTCGTCCTCAAAAATATCGCGATTACGCAACCTTCGCCGCGTTCTACGGACATCTGCCATACGTACGAAGCGCTGTCCAGGAGCTATTTTAACCTTCTGGCGATAGTTTTTGGTGTTTTTAGCAACTTTTGCTTCCAAATACTCGATTTTGGCTTCTAAATTTGCAATTTGGCAGACCGCCCGGTCAAACGCCTTCGCGGCCTTCCGTGCCAACAGCCTTGGAGTAGGCATATTGAACTCACTATACGATTAAGCAACCTTTTGAGTAGCCCTGCGGAGATCCTGACCATTTTGAGGCGTAATAAACTGCGTTTTAGCCCACTCCGTGTTGAAATCTGGTGTTTTGGGCCGTATCTCTGCTGTAGGTGCCTGCCGCCGCTTCCGTGCTACACCCTCCTCCTCCAACATAACAAATCGTGACGATAACGGCAGCTCTCGGTTACGCGGTTGGATCCCAGAGGTTCTCCAGGCGTTTTTGATGTTATTGGGAGTCAACATATCGATCCAAGCCTGGCGGTATGCCCTTAAAACCTCCTCTTTAGAAGCCTTGATGCCAAGGCGGCCGCTGGGCCCTTCCCGTAGGATTATTTTCATCCTTCTTTTTACTAAACCGAAGACTCCTACGTCCAACGGCTGTACAACGTGACTGCAGTGAGGCTCATAAAACACCAGCCATATTTTATTAAGCAGGCACTGCCATAAGAAGTCGTCACTTGTGTGAGAATCGTGGCCGTCGCACACTAGAACCACCCATATGTTGCCATGACGAGCCCGTATAGCAGGAATAAACCTATCGTGAAGCCAATCCAGTACTGCCTCATTGGAGGTCCACCCATTGGGCGTAGCCCTAAACCGCCAGTCCTCCCATAAGCCGTAATTTCGGTGAGGATACCACTGGCTTTAGACCTCGGCACCCTTGAAAAGGATCAGCGGCGGAAGGGCGAAGCCATCACCAGAAATACACTCCAAAGCCGTGATCCAATCGCCTCGTTCGACGTCTTTTTTGAAGGTCGTACGGCTAGTAGCATCAGAAATCACCCAGTGGTTGCCGCCAGCGCCTTGGGCCATACCAATTTCATCGCAGTTGTAGAAGCGATTAGCAGGGATGTCCGCGATATTTGGAGCATCTAACCTATCGAAAAACAGGTTGATATTGGTAACTGTAGCTCCGTTGACCCTTGAATAATCGATGATTTTGGCTCTTGCTGACACAACCTCTGGATTCCTCCGCAAAAAACGCGTGTGCCAGTCCGTGCCGATCTGGCGATCGCTGCCATCCTTGTGAAGCATGCGTTGAGCCATAGCTCTAAACTTAACGAAGGTAGGTGCAAAGCCCAAAGCGGCCTGGCCGATCGCCCAACGCGCTAGCTCGCCTTCTAGCCATGGAGAGAGGAGTTGGGCGTTGCGATTTACCTCTTTTCTGGTCGGAATACCTGCTAAACGGCGTTGTACAGACGACCTTGAAGTCTTCCACTTGTTGGCCGCTGTGCTAACGGCCATGCCAAGCTTAATGTCGCGAACCGCACCTTCTTGGCGCCGCAAATTGGAAATGGCAGGCATCGCGAGAAAGCTGAAAACGAGAGGATTGTAATGAGTATGAAAAGGTAAAGATTGAAGCAGAAGTGGTCGAGAAATTGAGGTTCTTATATAGACGAAAAGGCGGTGATTTGGGCGGTGTAGGGGTGCCCGTGAGGGCAGTGCCCGTAGGACCCCTGTCTAGCTTACAGAATACGTACCCATACGTGTGACACATGGGCACTAAAGAGTATTTTCAATAACTATGAAGCTATAGTTTTGGTACACGTTTAAAGCAAATTTAGAAGGGTATAATTAACTATTCGTCGTTTGAGGAAAGGAGAAAAGGGGAGCGATCATTCGTTGGCTTTTGACAAAGCTTTCCACCTCACGCAGCCAATACTGGCAGAGGGTTTCTCTAAAGCCTAGCTATCGGTGGTGGCGCCATCGGTCTTGACCCCGGAGACGTCTGGCATGGCGGAAGGACCTCAACGTCGCACCAACCATTGTATACCACCTGCTGACCTACAGTAGATTCTGTCCGGTCCAATATACGGCAGGTGCCGAAGCCTATGGCACTCATACATTTTGAGGACACGAGATCCCCCGGTTGGCATGTAGGAACGCATACGTTTCCCAGTGGGCCTTGCTGGCATTGTTTTGCAGGCTTGCAAACAAAGCCGGATCCGCATTCATTCGATGGACTGCATTTTTGGAGTTTCATCACGCTGGAGGCTGCAAATATTCGGGAATTGGGGAGCACGTCCGAGAGCACGTCCGGCGGAGCTAGTTTAGCGGGGATCGCGCCAATACTGAGATCGAGACCGAACATGGGCGACTGCGTATCGTTGTTCGAGGTTGGAGATGACGGATCTGTCGAATCGGATGAGTCTTTAAGACCAGTTGAGCCAAGCACGCAGAGTTTAGTGTCATTCCAAATAGCGTTGGCAGCATACGTCCACAGATTCGTATAGTTGTAGATTGTCTGCGGCGTGTAGTATATCCTGCAATCAGCAGGGACGTAAACGAACTGTAGAGGTGTCGTCTCCCCACGGCGGATCTGATCCCTTAGATTAATGGATGCATCGAGTATGAAGACGTCATTCGCTTCAGTGCGATTTGGGAGGAAGTTTGCATCGGGTGAATTTTGATTCTGCAATTCCAACTGTACGAAATTGATGTTGTTGTCAAGGACATTGAGGCCATATTGCCGTGCGCCACGAGTACCTGATGCTCCTTGCATAGGACCAGCCTTGGGCTGACCGCCGGCCGCGACAACACGAACACCAGCATCGTGGTGCATTGATTCTAGGAACAGGGAACACGACGAGCCACAGATGCCGTCAGATAACTAAGATGCGACTGTATTAGTGATGATGCTACTCCTCGGCTGGGCAAAAGTGTTAACAAACAATGATTATGTCGCTGGCTGCAAAGGGCGGCGAGGCTTTGGGGTTTTGCGAAATTGAGGTAAAGTTGGCCCCCGTCGATTCGCGATCAAAGAGGGTGTCGGACAAATTGTACTGTTGCTATTCATAGTCAGACTGAAGATTCAAAGAGAACTGGATGTGAAAAGTTGTCAAATATCTACCACGTTGGTAAAAGTGTCGTTGTTATAGTCGTTGGGGCCGTAGTATCCAGCCCACGAATGGAAATACTCTCCTGTTGCAGCGTTGATACGCTCTGCAACCACAAACTCATTGGCTACGAGAGCTTGGTAGTAAGGATCATCCTTAGCTCGGCCCAGAGCAAGACCTGTGTCTGTCATGCCCATGACGTCGGCGGCATGATGCGCTCTCATGCGGGATCCCGCAAATGTGGAGGTATTAGGGAAAAAGCGCTGGAAAGTGTCCAGAGCCAATAGGGGCTGCCCGCCGTTGTTATGCTGGACGTCGACGACTACCCTCGTCATGCCTGCGGCCAGAGCTTCATCGATGAATCGCTGAACCGTTCCTTGGAAACTGTTTATTGCTTCGCCGTATTCGTCGAAGCTAGGAATGCTTAATACGGCAATAGACGACGATCGTAAAAAATAGCCTAAAGTGTACATCTTCGTGTCAGCGACCCGAAGGTAAGTCTCGACTACTCGTGTAGGTCCTTACCAGAAACAAAGCCTCCACCGGCGGTACCAAGATCCTGTTGCCAGACATCAGGAACCTCTGGGTAAGCGGAATTATTCCAGCTTGGCACAGTTGTTGGAGTTGGTGTAGCCAATTGTTGAGTAGATGTTGAGGTTGGAGCCACGCTGCTCGGTACCTCATCATCGTCTCCGGAATCGTCGGTACTGTCAAATGGATTGAAGTTTGCCGGATAATACCCAAGAACAAAGAAGTTGTAGAAGTCACCGCCAGTCTGCAGTGGACCTGTAGGCCCTTGGCTGAAGTAGACAGCTAGAAAGTCCTCTGTGAAGGTGGTTCCGTTCTCAAATGCCCAGGTCACAGTTGGTCCGGGATAAAACGTTGCGCCGCCGCTGAAAATATCGAAGTTCCCAAGGATGTCCAAGGCAGCGCTTTCCATGAGTTGGTTCCAATCTGCATGCGGTTCCAGGTTTCCCACGGAATTATTGGCAGCGAACTGTTCCAGATAAGTTACAACGTCAACCCCATTGATAAACTCTAGAGCGGATGGCTGAAACAGTGTGAAAAACTCGCTTTCGATGACATCGACTTCAGATAGGTCAGCATGGGTAACTTGGAAACGTGATAAATAAGCATCTTACCTGCAAAGTAGACTTTGGGTTCCGAAATGCCATCCAGGGAAATCGACATCAAGTCCTGCGGGCTGGCAAAAGAGAAGACGGCAAGGATACCTGCGTCAAGCCAGAGATGGCCATCATGGGCAGCGTAAATGAGGCGTTGTAGTGCTGATTCAAACTGATATTGATTCGTGAACACACCATCATCAATACCTTGCTGTAGTTGATTCAGGCCAGCGACGAGGTCAACGCCAGGTTGCTGGTAGCTCGAAGGAGGGTTCTTCAGATAGGCCAGATTGGCCTGGAATTGAATTGTATCATTGTAATATGCGATGAAACGACTTGCTACCGCGGGGTTGAAAGGTACGCTAGTTAGGCATTCATAGACCAAGCTGGCGCGGAACACAACAGCTGCTGACGAGGATTAGAAGGACATTCAAAACGCAATGACTCCAGGGCGTCTTACTTGAATTGTCATTCACAATGTCTCCACAAGCCGTGGATTGAGGTACTGCAGCTGTTGTTGTCGTCGTCGTGGGCTGGGCTATTGAGAAACTTGATGCAATGACGCATGCGCTGATAGCGAGACTGCGCCAAAAATGCATTTTCTCTCTCGACTTTTCTTTTTACTATAAGGGGAGTCTATTGAGGAAGAACTAGATGAGTGCGGCGCAAGAAAAACAGTCAGCAAAGAGCAGAGCATGTTTAACATGATTCAGGTATATAGAATGATATTATTTTTTTGAGAGCCGCATGCTATTTATATCTGCAGGTACGTCTTGAGCCGCAAACTCCCTGCTCAGCATCAATGGCACTCCAAAGCCTCTCTATCAACCCGAAGGCTAGCTCGGTGTAAGACATACGCCGGCTCATTTGAGAGATTTTGCAAGTGTACGTACTACTGTAGAACAACTACTATTTTTAGAAACCACACAGACTTCTCAGGAGACCACGCAACTTTCTCGAAAAAAACTTTCTTTGACAGTTGCAAGGCTGCGGGTTTGGGGGCCAAGACCGGGATTACCGAGTGCAAGAGTAGCGAGTCACGCTGGCGGAAGAAAGAGATAGAAAAATAACTAAATTAAGTGTACTAAGTTCTCATTTCAGACTCCCCAAGGTGTGTCTGGTATGGTCGACTCATTGGATAGACCTCGGCATGGTGGGTGTCAAGGGGAAAAGGCAAAAGTAAGGCTATCACCGAATGCCTTATTCATCGCACTAAACCCTGGCTATAATCTCATAATATAGTCTGACAAGTGAACAGGTTACAGTAAGACATGCGCCACACGGATATGCAAGGTCATCTGTGCTCATAAAAACACGAGCTGACCTGTCGCCTCCACCCCCAACAAGACCGCCACGAATATAGAATAATCCACGATAGACCGAACAGAACCGAGTAGATAATCAAAGTGGGATCTTATTATGCATTTCGTTTCCTCGAGATCCAATCATCGGTATCACAGTCATCACAGCCACAGGTCAGCGTGCGAAGTGTAGCACAAAGCATGGCTGCAGAAGCCAAGCCCAAGAAGTAAGGAGAAGAACGCATGGAATGGTCCATTAATTCAGGGTGATCGGGATTTGCATATGTTTACCGTAGAATTCCTGATAACTAGTCATCACTTTTTTCTCCCACGGACAAAGCGATAAAGGGTATTCCATTTCGATATACTGGCCGGCACACACAACTAGATACTTGTATTCTCCAAGCCGAACATTACCCGGATGGCCAATTTATGACGTTCCTGCGATTGAACTAATGCAACCGCAACTCGCTTCACTGGCGACCTATTTTATAATACATACATTTTCTGGATCTGATATATCTACACTGGCAACTTGCGTATATTTTACTGTCCAATCAGATGCCTACAACCTGCCTGATCTCCTGTAATGTCGACGTGAATACGGCATGGTTGGCAAGACTCCTCATTATATATACTCCTTTTTCCCAGTTGATTGCAATGTCATCAGAGTTCTTAAATTCGATTCGACAAAACGTGGTGCTATTCATTGCTCTCTAGAGCGACTGACCTTGGGGGATCCAAACAGCCCTCCCTTTGACAGCCTGTCTTACACATGGCACAATCCCTTGAACAAACCAGACGGAGTCCCAAAAAAAACCTTTGAAGGAAAATATCCTGAATCTGTTATGCTTCACGATAAACCTCTGGCGATTACTCGGAACCTTTTCCAATGTCTTCTGGTCTTGCAAGGAAAGGAATACTTTCAGGGGGAGAAGCGCCTATGGATCGACCAAATAAGCATCAACCAGCGTGATGGTGGTAGTGATCTCGAAAGACACATGCCGATAATAGGGAATATATATGACCAAGCAGAACAAGTAGTGATCTGGCTGGGCCCCGAAGATGAGGGAAGTCATATGGCAGTTAATGTTGTCGACCGCCTAGCGAACATTACAGGATCTCACAACCCGATAAGTGGCGTGCAATATTTCGACTTGAAGGATGAACAAGACACGAACCTCGCAAGCCTCGAGCTTGGTTTAGAGCCACCGATTCTGAGGGAAGAATGGGACCGGTATATCATGTTTCTCCACAGATCCTACTTCAGCAGAGTCTGGGTCGCCCAAGAAACCTACTTCGCCAAGTCAATAATTGTCTTCTGCGGGGCGCTTAGTATTCGCTGGGACAATCTGAAAAGGTCTGCCAAGGTGATACAAGAGACAGGCTTGGCCGAAGCGCTTCATAGGAGATTACTGGAAATAACTCCCAAGAGTAATACTCTCGACTCTCTTGAAAAGAACAGCACCAATAATCAGTTGGTTCTGACTCAACTTGGCGGCAAAGAGAGCCTTTCTGTGGACAAGCTCTTATATTTTACGCAGTACTTAGATGCGTTTATGGCAGTCGACAAGATTCGCGGGCTCACGGGCATTTTTCAGTGCTTGACTTCAAGTGGTGGAACAAAGAATTCAATCGACCTCGATTTCGGTGCGGATGAAGTTGAGACATTCTCATGGGCTACGTTTACGGCAATAAAAGAAATGGGAGATCTCAATATCCTTCGACTGGTGGATACTGCTTCATTTGACGACAGGGATTTTCCCTCTTGGGTGCCTGACTATGCATCTTTTCCCAAGACACATCCCATAACCATACCCAAAAATTTCTCAGTTAGGGTAACAGGTCCCAAACGAGGGTATGCTCAGGATGTTCCTAGCGCCTGGAAAGCCGATGGAACGACGAGAGTAACACATCGGGGTATACCTGAGCGTCGCCATCCGAATCGGTTGGCAGTTAGAGGCATCCCCTTCCAGACAATCGCTTCACACGGTCCAACGTACAGTCAAGTCGCCGAAAATCTTGATCTTGGGAGCCTTGTCAGGACTCTACTGGATTGGTCATCGTTACCGTCTCCCTACGGTTCCAATTACTCGAAAGCCTGGTGCCACACCTTGATTGCAGGGAGATATCAAAACCAAGACGCTGGAGATGCAGCTTTGGAGGCTTTCCCGCTTCTGATCGCCGCTTACATGCTTGGCATAAATGAAGCGCTGGAAAATGATGAGCAATTCAGCGAGGAGGCCATTGAGATGCTAGAAGGTACGAAGCAACGGGCTGAAAAAGCCATTTCAGAAGTCTCAGCGAGAGATTTCAACCATGGCATCATCCCAAGCTTGACGAATATCGAGGCTCATATCAGAGCCCTAGAGGAAGAGGAGAAGCTGCCTCCGCCCTACAAACTGAACAGCGCTGTCGGGGATATCCGAAAGAGCTTCGAGAGGGCTCACTTGAGACGACGAATTTTTCGAACGGACGGCAACTATCTTGGCATCGGTCCTCAAGTTCTAAAACCGGGAGATCAGGTGTGGATTCTGTCAGGAGCCGACACGCCCTATGTATTAAGGAGAGTTCCCGAAGGTTGCTGGCGAGTCATCGGCGAAACCTATGTTCATGGTATCATGTATGGAGAAGCTGCAAACATGTCTTTCCAAGAATTAGTTCTTGTTTAATACTCTTAAACGTGGCAGGTAGGATGAATATATGTAGGAAGCTGTGGCGTAAAGGTTCACCTTGCTGCTGTACTTCTCTTTGTGCCTAGCCCTACGTGCCACCGACACCATTGGGATCTGCACCGGGAGGGACATCCACCACGTTGGCGAGGGGCACAGTAGTGGGTGCTCCATTGCCCACGATCGGTTGTGCTAAGTTCACGTGTGCGGCAGATCGAGACAACAGTAGGGCTGGACCGTTCGACCTTGTCACGAACCTCCCTGTGACTCGTTCCCAATAATTAGCCTGAGTGATGGAAATGCTCAACTTATTAAACTTCTCCGTAGTTGTGATAGACATTCTGCTATAATAGGCTTTAGGTGTACTAACCAAGCCACAGGAATGATAGACTTGAGATTATAATTTTTTTACTTGCTTGACAATATATCACAGCCTAGTTAACGGTTTACCCTGTCCAGCGATAGCCAAAGAGGCTATTGAGATCTCAGAGACATTCTTGCAGCCAGCCAACATCATACATCGTCTAAATTCCTCGTATAGTATGTTTAGAAGTTTGTCGACGCCTTTCTCTCCGTCATACTAAATCCGATTAGAAGACATCCGCATCGTCAATGACATATGAACTTACTGCCAAACCCCACAACACCGGTCGACCGACCCAGCAGCATTGCGCACCCAGAGCAATAGCCTTGAAGATATCTGCTCCGGTTCGGAACCCGCCATCGATGTGGACGGGAATTTTGCCCCCTGCGGCTGCAACGCATTCGGGGAGGGCGTCAAGAGTAGCAGAGACACCATCGAGCTGTCTACCGCCATGATTGCTCACAATGACGCCATCGCATCCGTATTCACGCGCAAGCATGACATCTTCTGCTGTCAACACACCTTTGATCCAAATCTGCATTTTGGTCCGACTTCGGAGCCAAGGGATATCAAACGCCCAAGAGTGCGCATCTGAGATGAAAGCGACGAAGCTATCGTCGTGGGTCGTGGCTTGAATCATCTCGGACGTTATTTCCTGCATAGGGAAGCCGAGACCAACCGGTGTCCGAAAGTTGTCCCGCCACTCATTATACCGAACTCCAAGCACAGGACTGTCTGCTGTGAGGAAGATAGCAACGCAACCCGCAGCCTCGGCACGCTTGATGATTTGCTCTTGTAGTGCTCGGTCTTTCATCGTATATAGTTGCATGACATGGCCGATGGGACCGACAGCGAGTCCGGCACTTACGATCTCCTCAACTGAGTAGTTTGCGAATGACGATATACCCATATTAATGCCCCGTCTTGCGCAAGCACGGCTGGTGGCAAGCTCGCCATCGGGGTGAGCAATTGCTTGGATTCCAGCTGGAGACGCACTCAGGGGAAACGATATCTTCCGGCCAAGAACCGTCACACTGGTGTCCGCTTTTGATACGTCCCTTAGAACGCGGGGCCGGATTCGATATCTATTAAAGGCTGTGACATTCTCAGACACTGTGACTTGATGAGTCGAGCCATCGTTGAAAAAGTCTGCACAGCGATGGTTGTCAGCTCCATGTAGATTGTATACACACTGTAGGAGTTTTCTAACTTAGAGCGACTCGATCTAGTCTCTTTGCGGCTTCTTCACGAATGTCGTCAACACTCAAGACAACCACCCCTGACTTCGACATGATGAACCGATCAAGTCACCAATTGCCTGTGCTCGGATATCCAAACACAGAGCTTCAATCAAATGGTATAATATATTCGCTTTTCCCCAACCGACTATATGGTAAGGTCCAGAACCTCCTATCATCGGACTTGTAGTCCGCTTTATCTGTGGAGTAAAGGGCGCATGTAGTTCCGCTCCCCTCATTGCTGCCCAATCGTTTCCTCGTGATGCATCATAACACCTCACATTGGGTATTAGTAAATTGAAGCGTATGATTAGTAAGGAAGCTGTTCTTTGATACAGTACCACCAAAGACACGAACACGCGACGCAAATGCCATGCTCAATGTCTGTCTGGGATCTTTGGATAAATAAAGGGAATTTAAATAAGCACGGTTGAGGCGGATTCCTAAAATCATCATGAATCTACTACCGAACGCGAGTTAGATACATACGTATCAACCTAACCAAGAAACCCGGCCACAGTCGATGCCACAAGACCTAGATATATGAGTGAGCCAGTCCCAGTAGTCCTGATAGTGCCCGACTTCGAGAGTATCACTTCACCAACAACGGCAACTCCGTCCTTGTTGATTCAACGTCGTGTAGTTTGGTGTTATTCGCACGAAGGCAGAGGAGCTTCTTCCGTGGCACAAGAGTCCCGTTCGTGGGCAGCGAGACGCTGAAAAGCAACAGCTAGATCTGGTTCGCAGCGTTCTCGTACAATCATGTCTCCTCTCCCGAGATGGAACCGCTCAGGTTAACACAAAACGCGTCGCCACTGTCGATCCGAGTCGCTGTGTCGTTGAGTGAAAACCCTAGGACGTACTGGCCGAATGACTGGGCCGGTGTGACAAGGGCTTATGTAATAAGGGCTTGGAACAGTGTTCTATTCAACTAATAATTCTCTTTGGATCTAAAGGGTCCATGCCTTCCAAATCCATCCTTCGATGCAACCTCGACCTACGCCCCATGTTTATAGACAGCCCAGAGGCTGGCGCCTTAGGCATCTAGCCATTACCCCTCCTTTGGCTGTCTCAGATCCAGTCCGCAATACGAGGCTCCTATGACTCTTACAAGTCTTGTGATAATCGCCGACCAATAGTTGCGGCTCCTTGAGGCTGCGTGTCTTACCAGAAGGCTGTATGTCTAGACGAAAGGCTGGCAGGCGTAGGCACCTGGCTTGGTCCGTCTGACACTGTTCTAGATACATATACAAAAGTCTCTTTATCTCTGTGCCTTGAGACAGTATGTAGAGGAATGGAATCTGAGGAAATAAAGAATAATAGTTATATATTATGAGCTGCACATGCTGCTAGCTGACCCCTGACCCCTGACCTCAAACTTCAACTTGGCTCCTTAATACTGAAGATCGTATGCAGTTCCATCACGCCCAAGTGAGTTTCCACTTTACCGCGTACTTTGCAGCTCGCTGTCCTTGCCTTCGTCGATATATTCCTTGCTATTTAAGAGCAAGCGCTACGAGCACCACCAAGATGTTTCCATTGGCCGCTCCCCACCAAGCTTCTGCATCGGGCGGTAGCATGGAATCTTCATCCTCAAGAAACCCGAGTTTGAACAAAACTCGGGAAGAAACCCACATTCTTCTAGACACCACTACGGCTATTTCCTCCATGATAGACAAAATTTCCGGGCTTCCTTCTATGCCGCCTTCAATTTATATCGACCTTGAAGGTGTCAATCTATCTCGCCAAGGAACTATCTCAATCATGCAGATTCATGTTCGCCCTGCCAGCCAGAACTACCTCGTCGATATAAAGACGCTCGGGAAGGCGGCATTCCTAACACAAGGAACATGCGCGCTCATTACGTTGAAATCTATCTTGGAGTCGCCCTCTATCCCGAAAGTTTTTTTCGATGTGCGTAGAGACTCCGATGCACTATACAGCCACTACGGGATCGAACTACAAGGCATTCAAGACCTCCAGCTGATGGAGCTTGCAACCCATACCCATAGCAGGAAATTCATCACTGGACTGAAGAAATGTATTGAGAAGGATATGCCTATGACTAAGACCGAAAAACACAACTGGCTGATGACGAAAGAAGAGGGTCTCAAGCTCTTCGATCCAGAAAAAGGCGGGAGCTACGAAGTATTCAACCAAAGACCGCTCCCAGAGAAGATCAGGCTTTACTGTGTCCAGGACGTCCATTATCTGCCCTGTCTTTGGGATGTGTACAATCGCAAGCTCACTGCTCAATGGAAGACTAGAGTGCAACATGCGACAGAGGATCGAGTAGCGCAGTCTCAGGCTCAAGATTTCGACCCAAAAAGCCCACATATGGCACGGGCTCCGGAGGGGTGGTGATGGGCTTGAAATATGGGAAATTGGACCATGTCGAGTAACCTTCTTCATTTCTCTCGTCGGTTTGTCCCAATTCTCGTTTGACCCGGACAAAGGAGGGCTATCATTGACGTATCCACCAACTAGACATTAACTACTTGTGGAATCGCCAAATCAATAAGTTATGTGCAACATTGTCTCATCATGTGATCATGCACCTCCTGTGGCTTGTGATTTTCTTGTTGGCACGCTATTCATGTCAGAATTGAAGGGTGTATGGTCCTGTATTATTGTGAGGGCGCGTGTCACGCTCTATCTGTACTCACCTCTCATGTGGCAATATCTACAGCCTCACCAATAACCTTTATTCTGACAATTAGCTCGGACAAGGCGCGCGTTAGACTTGTAGTCCCCGAACAGTATTGGATAGATAATTCCAATGACGCAGGTCAATGGTTCAATCTAGGAGAAAACTGCTGTTGCTCCTAAATACTTCGCTAGAAGTTAATAGTCGAGTATATAGGTTATAGAGGTTACCAATCATTATCTATATAAATTAGGTGGGAAATAAAGTATTAGGAGGTGGGGTGAGGCTTTAGTTATTAGAATTGGGCACTGTGCTTTTATGCTAAGGATACTTAGGTATTGGTTAATTCTGAGCTAGACCTCTGTACAATGCCCTGGTATGTGTTACTCACCTTCGACTAGTAATCAACAACTGTGAGAACTGGTTAATAAAATATAAGTAACGAGCTAGTGACCAAATGGCTGGTCAAGGCTAGTTCCAGATTGAGGGTGGCGATACTACACTCTTGTTTCAGACACATAGGTAGTAACTGGAACACGTCTTGGAGTCTCACCAGTGTGATACTTCATGGTTAGTTGCATATCGAGCTTTGGAGGCAAGTAATAAGGCCACTTTTTGGTAATCTGGAAATTATCATATTGTGACTGTGGCCAGTGTTGGATGTTGTTAAGATTTTTAGCCTTGCTTAACCACTGCTCTTTGGAATAGAAAAACGAATATATCATTATGTCTTTGCTTGTGCTAATGTTCATCTATAAGCTCGGTGAGTGCGCTCGATTTGTTTCAGAAATATGCTAGATTCCGAAGCTTGGCTGTGCTTGCTACACACGGACCTAGTATTCCCTGCAGCCGAGGTATTGTCAACCGAGATGTGTTGGTAGATGAGTTGATACTTGATGCAAAAGGGTTCGATTGCACACCCCCAGTCAGAGTACGCGTACTCCGTCTGCTTCACATCGTGGATTAGTCACATGTTTCCGTTTGTTTCGTTTCACGCTTTGATCTCCAATCTGTTCTACTCCAATTGTGCACAAATTATATAGTTGCATCTGTGTTCGTTTTCCAACGACCCGAAATGTTACTCGTCCGACTGCTGGTCTGACCATCAGGTGAGGGTGGGCGGGGTGGGCGCTAAGGGGTTTGGATTGGCCCACCTTCCCCGCGTTCCAAAATATGGGGGGGTCCCGCAGCGCGCTAGTGTGGCGCGCTAGTGAGCTTATAGGGCCCAGTACGTAAACCCCCAAACCAACCCTCACCTGCCTAAAGAAACAACAGCGGCCGCGTCTCGCAAACCCCACGGCTATATTGCAAGGGCCGAAAACACCGCAGGCGCATCACAGCAATGAAACCCCTCCATTGGCGTCGTGTTCCCTAGCTGAGCCAAGCGAGTAGCCGGCACCCCAAATGGACCTGCCCAATCCTCCCACTCCAGATTAAGCCGGCTGCCGCCCGGATGCGGGGGTCGGCAGGGATGCTACTGGGCGGGAAGAACAGGCGGGTTGCAAGTGTCAGAGCTGGTGATCGCGTGGACTGGCACATGCTGTCTATCGCGCTCATAGCCTGCTCATAGGAGCTAGCCAGAAGGGGGGGGAGGGGGAGGGGAGGTACCACTGATAGACAGTGTCGCAGTACTAGGTACCTCCCTATTGGAGTCGATGGTTGGATGGTTGGATGGCTGGATGGCTGGATGGTCGGGATGACGCCTCATTTGCGGTTCGCTTCCTTTTTCGTTCCGCCTCCCCAATTCCTAATTCCTCGGCCTATCTAAGAGAGAGCGCCTGATTTCCTTCTTCTCTTCCAGTCCCAATACCTACCTAGTCCTCCAAAATAGTGTTATTCTTGATCTCACCTGCCCCTGCTTTTCCGACCGTTCCCCCTCTGTCCTATGCTTCCTATCTTTGATTTTGGGATGTAACGGTTCGCATTGACTAGGTGTGGGAGATCGTATAGGCTCTGTCGCTGACTGCATGGCCCCTGGCTGCTGCTGCTGCTGCTCGATATCGCCAACATGATTCCCGCTGCTTTTTCCCGCCCGGCGCTGGTCGCTAATCATGGCTCTCCCCGCGCGACACAGCAGCTGACACGCAGGGCTGTCTCGCGTTTCCTAGGTAATTCCCCTGGCCTGTATCCTGCTTCTTCGCCGTCATTGGTGCTAAGACAACGCCATGCGTAGATTTGACGCCTCATGTTCCCGCCACCGCCGGCAGCCTTCGTCGCCAATGGAACAGCACCTATGCGAAGCAGCCAGTCGTACTTCCTGCAACCCCTAAACCGCGCTTTGTTGCCAACTCGACTCCTGCAGCCAGAACAATTACGCTCACCTCGTACTCAACTGTAGTCGAACCCTCATCAGTACCCTATGTCAACCTCACCGTTGGTGTTCCACGCGAAACGTTCGCCAACGAACGTCGAGTAGCTATTTCCCCTCAAAATGTGGCCCTCTTGAAAAAGAAAGGCTTTGGGAAGGTCATCGTCGAACGGGGTGCCGGTGCTGAGGCCGACTTTCTGGATGAGGCATACGAGAAGGCCGGTGCGACCATCGTTGACCCTGGTGCTGTCTGGGGTGCTGCCGACATCGTACTGAAGGTCCGTGGCCCGAATTCGGCAGAGATCGATCGCCTGAAGGAGGGTGCGACTCTCATCTCGTTCCTGCAGCCCGCCCAGAACAAGGATATTGTCGAACGCCTTGCAGCGCGCAAAGTAACCTCGTTCGCCATGGATATGGTTCCACGTATCTCGCGCGCCCAAGTCTTTGATGCTTTAAGCTCTATGGCCAACATTGCAGGCTATAAAGCCGTGCTCGAGGCATCCAATAATTTCGGTCGTTTTCTGACAGGTCAGGTTACCGCAGCAGGGAAAATTCCACCATGCAAAGTATTGGTGATCGGCGCCGGCGTCGCTGGACTCAGCGCTATTGCTACCGCCAGAAGAATGGGTGCTATTGTGCGTGGCTTTGACACCCGGTCCGCTGCTCGTGAACAGGTCCAATCTCTCGGCGCTGAGTTCGTCGAGGTTGAAATCGAAGAAGATGGTTCCGGAGCCGGCGGTTACGCCAAGGAAATGTCCCCAGAGTTCATTGCCGCTGAAATGAAATTGTTCAAGGAGCAAGCCCAGGAAGTCGATATCATCATCACCACTGCCTTGATTCCGGGTCGTCCTGCACCGAAACTGATCACCGAAGACATGTTAAACGTTATGAAACCCGGCTCAGTGATTGTAGATCTAGCAGCTGAAGCAGGCGGCAATTGCGAGAAGACACAAGCTGGAAAACTGGTCACGTACAACGATGTGAAAATTATTGGTAAGGAGTATGTCCCGTGCAAAATTTCCCGTCACTTATGACCCCCACAGGCTACACGGATTTACCATCGAGGTTGCCTACCCAATCCTCAACATTGTATTCGAACAACATTGTGAAGTTCCTGCTGTCTATGGCACCTCAGGAAAAATCCTTTGGGGTTGATCTAAGCGACGAGGTGGTCCGTGGATCTATTGTGACTCTGAATGGTGACATCTTGCCTACCGCGCCTCGTCCGGCCCCGCCTCCTACTCCTGCGCCCAAAGCCGCCCCTAAACCCGAGGAAGCTGTAGTCGCCCTGACCCCTTTTCAGAAGACTTCGCGAGAAGTTGCGGGTGTTACTGCTGGAATGGGCACTGCTCTGGCCCTCGGTAAATTGACTGGTCCACTCTTCATGGGAAATGCTTTCACTTTCGCGCTCGCTTCCCTTATCGGATACCGTGTCGTTTGGGGTGTCACACCCGCTCTCCATTCACCATTGATGAGTGTCACTAATGCTATATCTGGTACGTACGGCCTAGGAGAGGTAGTGTCAAATCTAACATAGCATAGGAATGGTTGGTATTGGTGGCTTCTTCGTCATGGGAGGTGGATATCTCCCGGGAACAATTCCTCAAGCTCTTGGTGCCGCATCTGTCCTTCTGGCTTTTGTTAACGTGTCGGGTGGGTTTGTTATTACGAAGAGAATGCTTGACATGTTTAAGAGTATGTATCAATTACTAGACCCTGAAAGTTCGTGAAAATTCGTGCTGACGTATGTCTCAGGACCCACCGACCCTCCTGAATACCCTTGGATGTGGGCTATACCTGGTGTTCTCTTCGGCGGTGGCTTCCTTGCCGCTGCTTCCACAGGCGCTGCAGGACTTGTGCAAGCTGGTTATTTAGTGAGCTCAATCCTATGCATCAGCTCTCTCTCTGGTTTGGCCGCTCAATCTACAGCCCGAATGGGTAACTTGCTCGGTATTCTCGGTGTAGGTTCTGGTGTACTAGCTTCACTACTGGCTGTTGGCTTCAGCCCTGAAGTACTCACCCAATTCGGAACTCTTGCTACGATTGGTAGTATCCTCGGGTTTATCATTGGAAAGCGAATTACTCCCACGGACCTACCTCAAACAGTTGCTGCGCTTCACTCGGTTGTTGGTCTAGCAGCAGTGTTGACAAGCATTGGCAGCGTCATGGGTGGCCTCGACCACATCACCACTCTACATCTAGTGACAGCCTACTTGGGCGTACTAATAGGCGGTATTACTTTTACTGGATCCATCGTAGCCTTCATGAAGCTGGCTGGGAAAATGTCATCGAAGCCCCTTATCTTTCGAGGAAGGCATGCACTCAACTCTGGCATGCTTGCCACGAATATCGCGACCATGGGTGCTTTTGTCACTATGGCGCCTGGATCTCCCATGATCGCTGCTTGTGCGCTGGGAGCCAACACGATACTCTCCTTCGCTAAGGGGTACACTACAACTTCTGCCATAGGTGGAGCTGATATGCCCGTTGTCATTACCGTTCTCAATGCGTATAGTGGTTTCGCCCTTGTGGCTGAAGGGTTCATGTTGGAGAACCCGTTACTGACGTCTGTTGGCGCCCTCATAGGCGTATCTGGATCCATTCTCTCTTACATAATGTGCGTTGCGATGAACCGGTCGCTCACAAATGTCTTGTTTGGTGGCATATCAGCGCCCGCGACAACAGACTACAAGGTAGAAGGCACGGTGGTACAGACCAACGTCGATGAGACAGCAGAAGCACTTGTGAATTCCGAGAACGTGATAATCGTCGTGGGATATGGTATGGCCGTGGCTAAAGCACAGTACGCCATTAGCGAAATTACCAAGATGTTACGCTCCAAGGGGATCAACGTCCGCTTTGCCATTCACCCAGTTGCTGGTCGTATGCCAGGGCAGTGCAACGTGCTTCTTGCGGAGGCGAGTGTCCCCTATGATATTGTGCTGGAAATGGACGAAATCAACGACGATTTTGGCGATACGGACGTTACGCTAGTCATTGGCGCAAACGATACGGTGAACCCCATTGCTCTTGAACCTGGCAGCCCTATTGCCGGCATGCCTGTGCTGCATGCATGGAAGAGCAAGCAAGTTATTGTCATGAAGAGGGGCATGGCCTCTGGTTACGGTAATTTACTCCCAGATTACTACTGAAATTCCGGCGCGTACTGACGAAATTTTCTCTTTAGCCGATGTTCCAAATCCTATGTTCTACATGCCTGGAACTAAGATGCTTTTCGGTGATGCTAAAGTTACTTGTGATGGTTAGTATCCCCTTCACCGTGCAGGGTATTCGATGATAAAGGCTAATCGTTATGACTACAGCTATCAAATCTGCAGTCGAGTCCCGCTCATCATAGATCTCTAGACTAGAATATGCTTTGTATTCAGCGTCGTTCACTCGCACCCTAGAGCATTTACATCCTAGACCCCATACAGCTATTTAACCTGCATCTTAGATCTTCATACTAGGTCAAATTATCTTGAATTATTCCGCGCCCTCTTTTCCGATCCTTAAACGGTTCCAGTTTCTTCTGGCGTATACATGGATCTTGATGTTGAGTAGGATTCCTGGACCTTATGCTTGAAGTCTAAGATGGCATGTTATACATTGGGGTGGTTTGATGTATTGCGTATTTGGAGTTTATCTATAGCTTAACACAAATGAATGAGACATATAATGGCACCTAATTACTGAGGGTGATTTTGTTTAGCTACTAAAGAAATATCCAACACAGAATTACAGTAACGAGAGCAGAGCTGTCATTCATATGTCTTCCCATGCTTTCGAGACGTGTACAGCAAATTATAGCAGCAAGTGAGATATTGTCGTATTATTGTAGTTTACTTGAAGAAGGTCAAATTCCCATAATACCCCATACGCCTTTCCACTATCCCTATTTCCCAATCGCCTTTCAGTACACAACCCCTTAGTATTTTCCAATTATTAACATCATGAAGATCCATAGGCCCTCGCTGCCCCTCATCACAGCCAGACTAAACATCGCTGATAGGCTCTTCTTTGTTTATAGGCCCAACCCGGAAACTACGGGGATACTGGAGTTCTTGTTCTTGTTATCACTCCCACTCTTCTTCCCACGAGGGTCGACAGCCTTCATGCCTGCAGAGGCCAAGTCGCCGACGGGCTGCAGCAGCCCGCCTTGCCCCAGTTGGCTCGCAGCGAGGTCGTTCGTCTTGTCTTGCAGCGAGTCGACTTGATCGACGCCTGTGACTTTGGTCCTGCTGAGTCCGTCTGCTGCGCGTTAGTATAGTGAGACAAGACTTCTTGTAGATATATAGGTAGGTAGGGAACACGGACCTCGCGCGACGTAGCTCGTCCTGTTGTCCTTCGTAAAGTACTTCAGGAACATGTCCTCGATCCACGGCATCCAGGCATCGTATTGTTCGTTATATTTTGCTCTGGCCCATTCCATCATCGTCTGGCTCTTCTGCCTGTTCTCGTTGTCGGACGTGGTGTCGGCCATTGCTAGAGCTTATGTCAGTAAGATTCTTCAAATTCGGTTAAGGATACCTGGGTTGAGGAGGTTACGTTTTCGTGAGGTAATGTGTGATTATTAGATAGCATGAGATGACTTACTAGATGTATACTTGCAGTCCTTTAGTTATCTTCGATGAACTGTGTCTTTCTCGAAAAGTGTTAATATTCAATAGTTCATTAGTCTCACGCAGAAAGAAATATGATGAAGTTCCCAAACTTGTTCAGCTAGGGGGGTCTTTGATCTTAATGTGCTTGTTGTGCTACCTCCGATATCTAATAGCTACCTATGATCTCACACCACCAAGTCAATCAGAGCAGGTTTTCTTCCAAGTTAGCTACCTAGCTACGACGTGTACGCAATGGGTGGTGCAACTTTGCACAGCTGGGTTGAACCAGGACTTGAGGGGGGTGTGGCGCTTCGACCTAATACGTCATTGAGTGGCGCCACATCTTCTTCTGATTGGTTCGATTGCTCATACATGCGCCAAACAGGGAATCCCCATTCTTGGAAAGGTGTGTCAAGCCACACGCTGTATCACTTGATAGGAGGTAGGGACTTATGTAACAACTTAGTCCAACAAGCTGCGCTAATTGTGTCATACCTACAGTATCTAGGCATACAAAACATAGCCGCTGTCAAGAGTAGGAGTCACTGCTACATGTCTACGATAGCTATGGAAGCCTTATAATCAATTGGCAGTCTTACCTAATAATGTGGGCTGAACCACTTTGAAGTTGCCCCACACGCACGCAAGGTAAACGGGCAGACGAGTACTCAGTATAGGGTAAATATAAGGTCCAAGACTGGTGGCTATCCCTTCACTAATAAGATTCTAGAAAAATATTTAGTGACGGAATTAGTAGCGGTGAAGTACAGTGCTGTACACTATCGGAGCTGCCGATGTAGCACTTAATACACCGATAGTTGGGGTATGCAACACAGTATTGGGTAAATCTAGACTTTTCGCAACCACTTGCCCAGCAATTAGTTTTCCCACCTTGCCTTCTTTTTACTTTCGAAGCGCAGGGGTAGATATCTTACTGTTTTAGCACAAGGCGCTTCAAATTTCAAGTTCGGGGTTTAATGTCCGATGTAATACCGCAAACTCGTGTCTCAGGGGTCGTACTAACCTAAACAAAGCACCACGCCGTTATAGAACTGCCCATGGGTCAATTATCTTCATCAAATAGATAATCAGGTTGCTTCGCGACTTTACATAAAGGTGCTGGTGTCGAGATCGAAACATGTGGAATACCTGCCAACTGGAGTCATGGGTCGGTCCATAGAGGTTGAGAATGATCATTTTTCATGCTTTAAATGTCTAGTTATCGTGGACTTTGAAAATACACGCCAAGGAGAAGACCATATTCTCACCCAAATTGCTAGTATTTGTTTTGCCACGTCGTCATTACCAAGTTGAGCATAAGCATTCACCTGCTTCTGGCCCCACGACCCAGATTCTGTACTTCGTCACGACAAACGTATATACCTCTGAGGGCAGTGATTGAAAAATTGCTTAGGACATTAGAGCTTAAAGGGGGGTAGGGTTGAATAATGTTTCGAGGCAGCCATTTATACTGCACAAGACCAAATGTCACAAGGCACAGAGACAAAGAAACTTTTGTATATGTATCTAGGATAGCCTCACGTAATTAGCCGTGAGTTCCCCGTGCAACAACAAGAGTCTATTGCCTACTGCATACTTGGGTTGGTGACACCAAAGATATCCCGGTCAAACCAAAGCGGAAAAGTAGCTCTAAATATTATTCGTGGACGAGAAAGGTAGACATCTGGCACCAACCAATAATTTAACAGATGGTGATAAAAACCGACTTAATGCCAAATCTCTCTCGGGTATTCGAGGTGGCTGAGTTCCCAGAGTAGGAACTTGCGATTGATTAACGGAGTGTCACGAACCCTGTATATGGTAGGCAATAGGCTCTTGTTGTTGCACACGAGCGTCTCAAGGCTACGTATGAGGCTAGGTACATATGCAAAAGTCCCTTTGTTCCTATGCCCTGTGACACGGAGAATGACTATCACAAGATAAAGCTCCAAAACCCTATAGACAGTACTCTATAGACAGTACTCATTCGCAGCAGACTTTAGCGGTACCGTTACCTCTTCTACCAAAGCGCCGTGAATACCTCCTGTTGGGATTATAACTTAGTCATTGTGCGCCAAGCTACCGATGTTCACATGCATTATAATGGGATGTTCATAGGACGGTGTCACTTCTCACGTATCAAAACAGAAATCAACCCTGTTGAGGAGAAAATACATCAACTAGTATAAGGTTAGTATTCATCCAATGAGGAATATAACACGATTCAACTTATCGTAGATGACCTTGTCTAACCGTAATTATATTTTTGATATAAATTAGGGCTCATTCAATCTTCACGTTAAGGTTTCACGATCATATCATTCCCATCTTCGACATAATTCTATATTAATTGTAGCTGTCACAAGGCATGGAGACAAAGGGACTCCTGTATTATGTATCTAGGTTAGCCTCACGTAGCCATAAGACCCCTCGTGCAACAACAAGAGTCTATACCTGCCGTATACTAGGTTCGTAACAGTAGCTATTTCGACCTACGCGTCAATATTCCTAAAGCCCAAGAACTACAATACCGTAGTTATGTAGAAACAACATACACGGACCATATATATCGGGCACTAATGACAGGCCAGGTTTATCCATATACAATAGTTCAACTCAACTTATTGGTCCTTGTATTAAGCCTCGATATGTAATTTTAGTTTGTTAGGTTAAGAAACGCGGCTCAATGTAATTTCCTGTGCTCTTAATATTAACATGGTTCTCAATTTGATTACACGCTGGGTGTCAGGATCTCTGTAGTAGGGGGTATGTAATGACTTCTATTGTCGCGCAGGGGTTCTAATCTGGTGAGGCTACGCAATATCGGTCTATATACACACATGCCCTTTGTTCTCGATCAAGGATCGTGACACTGGGCCTCATGTGTCTGTTATGAGGGAGCTTCCATGCTGTTTCTCTGATGATCCTTCTCCTCTGCCTATTTGTTGTGACCCCACGCTATATACAAGAGTTGTTGTACACTATAGGTAATTTATCTGAAAAGATAGCATTGCATCAATAACTCGCGCTAAGGGACCGGGCGGTCAGGTTTAAGCATTAGGGTCGCAAGATGGATAGTCTAAGAACTTGAAGATTAGTTGAATCAACTAAAGGCGGCTAACCTGCGTCGTTACGAAGAGCTGTAAAGGAAAGTAGACAAGGGATCCAGATGTATGTCGCAAAAAAAACCAACGATCGTCAATGGGGTCTTCTGCACTGCATTTTTAGCACCTGCGCAGGACATATCTAGCGACTTCACTTGTCGGATCATTTTTCACTGCTGTATATACCACAAATATAACAGGCGCCTCGGTAAAATAACACTGTAGGTATTGGTCACATTCGATACGGCCGACAAAATCCAAGAGGCTTTAGTAAGTTAAGTACCGGCTCCTCGTTTTGAAAGCTCTCGGCCCGTCCATGCCAGTCGCATAAAGCATTCGGTCCTTGTGATTTGAGGACAGAACTCATAAGGGATACCTCTTACTGCAGTGGTTATAGATCTGCGAATGCGACTCGAAGAACTCCTCACTATTCAGTGCAAAAAAGCCGATTAGGGAGACTCTCAATCTGTATAGGGCGACAATAGGGGTTACAATAACTAGTCACTTTAGAGAGCACGATACGCCGGGTGCGAGTAAAGAGCAGCTTCGCAATATGCGAAGGCGCTGGATGCGCTGAGCTGGAAGAGAGTGTAAGATGGATAACTACAAAGCCTACGCTAGAGATGCCAAATGACAGCTCGCCGCTGACGATATACGTCGAGCTTCCAGTGACCCAGCGCACGCCACATGAGTCTAATTGTAACAGATCCTAAATCTGAGTTGAATGAGCTCTACCTACGGAAGTGTAAACGCAAGACTTCAAAAATAGCGAAGACCCGATAAGAGCGAAACCGGAATTGCTTGTAGATTCCTTACTTCACTCAAACAATAATAGGGTGAGATTAAGCTTAATATGACCTTCGTCTGACAGCTTACAGTCGCATGGACGTCAGCATGGAAAACCATTTAGAGTATTCCTTAGGTTAGACCACAATACTCCGAGAATAAGCGAAACACACTTCAGCGAGGTTGCTTGCCGAACCGGAGGTAAGTTTAGCCACGTGAGTCTCACCAGCTCCGATGGAAAGCGGATTCCGCGCATACTGGGGGATCTTTTACGCGTTTGGCTCAGCGACCAGGTTTTCTACTATAGGTCGGCACAGGAATCGGCGACATCTCCATATATCGGCGGGAGGAGGCAATTCTCACCTCTCGTCATACCACACGTCGCACCACATAAGGCAGGGGACTTACTCGGTAGCGGCGCCAACAGATCGCTGTAGATCGCATCTCGCCATCATGCACGCCCGCCGAGCCCGGCGTCGAGGTCACCTCCCAGTGGCGGACGGAGGTTTATTACTTAGTAGTTCACCCTCCCGCCTCGTGCGTCGCGGTCCAGATGGAACGTGGCAAGCAAGCAATCAAGCAAGCACCGATGGCGCAAAGCCGCAGAGTTATTCTTACATAACCACTGCATCGCGCAGGACAGTATGCAGTCCAACCGTTGCCACTTCGGCGGGGCCGTAGAAGTAGACGGTAGCGATGAATATTGGAAGAAAAAAAAACCTTTCAACAATATTTGAAAGAATATTCGTTTTCGCATTCTTCAACCACCACCATTATTGGTTGGCTCGTCAGCAAACGGTGCCAAGACCGGGGAGCCTTGTGTGTTTGCTGACACCAGAATACAGAGGCAAATAGTCGGTGAGCCGGTGAATCGGGGATGGGTGGCAAAACCTCGCTGTCGAGTCCACGTCATTTCACAATTAGATACAGCCGTAGCGTTGCATTTTATACAATTTTCCCCCTTCCTTATGATTACCTACATTTACTATTGTCGTTGCTGCTAGGGGGGGCACCCCCAAGTCTGCACCATCCACTACTCGTGTTCGGCATCAGGTAGATATGAGCGGTCAAGTGTAGGCCTGTCACCATTCATCAACAATAATCTGAACCCTGGTGTGTGATGAGTTTTTTTTTTCTCCGGACCCCTTTTATGGCCTCTCGGTTCGGGTTGGCCAATCCTTGCGATCCTAATTCACATGCGCTGTCAGAACCTTCGTCAGCGTTTTCAAGCATCAATGACTGCAGGCTGCGCTGTGCGTACCTGGGTCAGACACGTTTTTTGATATCGTCTGCAGGAGGAAACTAGGGTATCGTACAGTTCATGTACGGTGGGCTTATACTGTATATCAGCTAGTACACTAAGAACGCAAACGAATTTCTAGAAGCAGGGTCTGAGGGAAACCTGGATGGCTTGTTGTAGATCTGGTGGATTCAGCACTAAGTACCTTACGAGATAGCGTTATGATTGGCTGTTTCGACGGGATGTATCGACTGGGGTGCTGATTAGATTCTACGTAGTACTGTACAGTCAGTAGACAACTCAGGAGAAACAGAAACGTTGTGGCGTCTACCGTCACCACCTCGATTAACTACTGTAGGTAACAAGTATGGAGAAGCTGTACAGTTTAGAGGCGCAACTAGTTACAGTGTACTATGTAGAAGCATTATCTCCCATGGTATTCTTCACTTGCATATCTGTAGCATGTGAATTGAGATAGTCTAACCTAAATCAGCAAAGATTATCTTCCTGACTCGTTCTCAGTATTGATTACGGGCTAAAAGGGGACTTACGACAGGTAAAACCATGGCATTCAAGATCCTGCGTCGAGGAGAACCAGGGAATAGATATCGATATGTTAGGCAAGGCCCGCTGTAACAAAATGTCGACGGCTGCGCTATGCATACGTCTTAGCCGGCTAGTTGAAGACTCAAGCACTGCATGATGCAATGCACATTAGACATGTTCGTCCTTCAAGCTTGTCTTCGTATGCGCAAGGCTCGGCGATGATCGCCGCTGCAGCAATGTACTGTAACAGAACCTCGGTTCTTGAAATGAGGGCAAACTAAACGCTTGCCGCTTGCAACATGTAAAGAAGGCCGAAGTTACTGTAGCAGTGGCGCCTTTGTGCCGTTTGAAAGAAAATCGAACGAAGACTTGGCCAATATCTTGCCGCCGACATCCCATCATGGTAGCGATCGTCCATCTTGGTCGCTCAGGCACAGTTAGAAATAAATTGATCTTGCCCCTTCGTAACCACGTTGCTCTATGCTCTACTCTAACCAGTATAGGCAAGTGGCTTCGGGCAGAATTCGGGGAATGAAATAGAGTTCTTGGGAGTACTAACCTGCTTGGGATCAGGTTGCCGGTGCTGGATTTCGGGTTTCAGATCTTTATTTAGATAGTGTTCACTAATCAATACCCAGTGATCAAGACTAGCTTGTTGACAATTCGAAGATCTCGTGGCATCTCGTGGATCCTATTAAGGCTTGGCATCATTATTTAGTTGTCTCTTATAAGTTAGGTAGTTATTACTGCTCTTCTTGGTAACGCTTGTCTCGTGGTGTTATAGGAGAGGATCTATATGTGTGAATGAATCGGTGGTTGATCTTCGTCTTAACATTCCCTTCGTCAGGGTGTACCGTGTCGTGGGTATGCACGGCGGGCACACTAATTCGTGAATGTGGGAATTTCAGGGTCTTGTAGCCGTACAGTACAGAGTTATGGTAGTGTACGACCTTGACCGCCCAACTTGACTTGCGTATCAACCGTTCAACGCGAGTCTCTTGTTCGGGAAAAGCCGTGATGGAGTATCTCATATAAACAACATTTTGAAACAACGTACCCCGGTAGGGTCGACCATCAACCGCTTCAAGAAATTGACTGCACTTTTTTCTACACCGCACTATCTACAGTGCTCGTAAGAAATACATTCATCCGCCCCATAACCAAGCTATACAGACCTAGATATGGATAGCACTCAAATGTGAATAACCAGTGAAGGGCCGGCGTGGCCAAATCGCCAAATATCACCACTTACATAGGTAACCTTACAGTAGGTAGTACATTTATTACCTATTCAGTCTCCTTCTAATCATCCTCACGCGACACTACAGTAGGTAATCACAGTGGCGTCAGCCACACTGGATACCCCGGAAGTAGTCTCGATCTGGACTTAGGCTACTTGTATACTACATACTTTACTCTACCTATACTACCCATTATCCACGATACTCTGTTGCATGTAAGTGATCCAGCGAAAGTACCCTGTTATCCAAGTACGTATAAAAATTAGTTGAAAACAGGCTCTATTTACTTTCTTCTTAGCCAAGACAATCAGCCCCAAATGGTGCGAGATCCATAACGTACTTAGATCTAGAATGGTTCCTAGTCTAGATAGGCACGCTACTAAGCCTGTGACATTGGCTGCGCAGAGATTGGCTACTGTAAGCGGTCCATCCGCCGCGTGGATTCGGGAACCCTGATCCCGGCTTTGATCTGCATCTCTTCCCCCCTTTCCCTTTTCCTCTGCTGGCGACTACCCTCCCAGGTTTGTTAGTGTACTTGTACAGGGTGAGACCCCGTACAGTCCAACTGCCTACGTTTCAGAAACACATTTCCTTCGATTGGAGCTGTCATTGATAATTAAGGTTATTCTACAGTCATAGCGGTCAACCCTTAGTGCCAGGGATTCCGGATCTTTGGGGGCTTCTAGAACACAGGGCAGTAACAGCTAACTATGCCTATGCGGGCTTACAGATGGACACGGCGATTGCGAAGAGCATCTGACTTGTAGATAGACTACACTATTAAAGAATCTACTGTAAGTATATACCGTCTATTATATGTAGTGCATTATACATCGGTAACGACTAGCGAAAACGGCGTGCGCGCCTAATCCATCGCCTGTTCCTTTCCGAAATAATAGTATAAAGGCGGAGGTCAGAGCACCAGCATTGCCGAGATGAGGGCGCAGATTCCAAACTCGATCACATTCCCATCTTCATTGCTTTTGAATCGAAAACGCTTGGGGTTACATTTACAATATCAATTTCGAAGGAGTGGCCGCATTACCTGCGACCTGCTCTATGGTTGAACTGGCGGTGGTTTTCCCGTCATCCCTACCTCTGTACTGTATACTGTTTGCTGCTGCTTATTGTTATTTTCCCACAGCCTAACCTGTCAGCACGATCGGTCGTTTGGCCCCCTATAGGCTATAGTCACACGCATCTTCATTTCACGATCCATGATCCGTTTCCATAGCATTGGCGCGACACTACTGTAGGCTATGTGTCAAGGAGCAACACGTTCGCTTCGTGGAGAAGCTATTGGGCCTAATATTTATAAACCAATCTACTATCTACGTTAGTACAGTATATCGAGTTCTAGTGCAATCGAAACAATCCGATATACGGGGGCTGTAGGCTCATTACCTAGATACACAATCTGATGTACCGATTATACCACTTACATACTAGACAGGCTAGACGTTTCGTCGTAGTTCTCAGCTGCTGGCCAAGGTGTTCGTTTTTTTCGTTTGTTTTTTCCTCTCCGGGATGAAAGTGCCGCCCTAAGAGGCTTGGGGAGCTAGAATAAACATCGATGCCATCTAGCCTGTCAAAGCCTCGTTTTGTCGACTGTCAAGTTTCAAGCCAGCAGTTCGCGGGCTATGGGGTATTGGTACAGTATGTTGCATGCATTGCACCCGAAAGATTTGTTGGCGCAAGGCGACACACACTTGAGCATGTCCCGGCTTGCTCGGTAGTACATACTTGTAGATTGCAAGCACCTTAGGAGAGCTGGGTCACAAGACTTGAACATCCCTTAGCTGCGCGAGACAGCTGTGGAGTGTTGGCTCACAGGTACCGTATCGTAGTATATTTGCTAGCAGATAGGTACCCGGAATGTACAGCGGAACTGATCCGAATGCTAGCTGTTACTTTAAAATACTAACAGAACACATCATCTACAATCACTCGGGTCGGCTCCTATCTCCAAATACCCAGGCGTGCACTGCTAGGCTGCTGTAGTGTACTGTACTAGGCCTGTTAGTGTGGCCCTGAATACCCCTGAGTTCCGCCCTGAGCCTTCCCAGAGGCTCCAGCTGCCGGACCCCAAGCAGCACCCAAGGTCAGGCCCAAGGTTGCCTGGGTAATACTAATATACACTGTACTGGCACACATAAGCTATAAAGACAAGTCATCGGAAACACGCTGCTTTGAGTTTAGAGCAATCCTTGTCTATACCCGAGTATAGTCAAGCTACTTTTAGAACCCTTGGGCCTATTCTATTCTGGGCCTAGCGACGAAGCCGGGTACAATTATTCCATGGCATCGAGCCCACATTTCATCATGACCAGATGGGTGCTTTCAGGAGTTACATCGACTCCTTCAACACACTACACACCCGTTGGCCTCTTTTCTCCGTTGCACCCTTTGCGGTAGGTAGGTAGCGAACAACAAGAGTACAGTACAGTGCTGTCGTGAGTAGATTTAATTTAAGAATGTGAGGGCAAGGATAAACGGACCGCCAACAAGTGAGCCTTGCGGTCGGCGCAAAAGTACATGTACCACTCCTGCGATACTGTGCTGTACACGACCATTCTATCTATCTCACCCTTTTCTCTCTCCCAAGTTCCCACTTCACGCTACTTACATAGTATATCGTTGGTGGCCAGTCGCAACGAATTGAGTTCTCACTTCTACCAAGTAGGTGACGCCAACCTCTTAGAGAAGACCAGCTGCGCGCCACTTACATACATACATACATACCTTACTTACATACTTTACATACTCACTTACTTCCCTTCAACCATCCCTTGCTTGCTTGCATTGTGACCCCCAATTCTTTTGTTCGACCTGAACAAAAGCCCGTCACCTGCCAGGCGCTGCCTTCCACTCTTCTCATTCGATATGACGTTTTGACGGCAACTGAACGATTCAGCCTCTCTGCTTGCGCATCATCACCACACACCGAGCGCCGGATACGAACGCATTGCGCTGCTCTACCCGCGCCGCAACAATAACGAGCAACTACCCCAGCACTCTCGGGAGTAGTCGCAATCCTCATGGAGGGTGTTCTTCTTGTGCCCCCGGATCGGGGTCCGATTATTGGAAAGCCTGTCTGGAAGGTACCTATAGCCACTATCGCCGATTGTGCACTCATCTCACTCCATTGCAATGCTGATTCACTCTATCTCTAGCCACGTTATGTTGTTGTTGGCCCACAACACCAAAGGGAAGGGCACTCGTCGAATCTCTCGCTCTCCCAGGTTTTGTCCAATGCCCGGATAAGAGACGTAGGGGGTTGGACTGCGAAAACGCAGCAGAAGGCTCCCGCAGACATGCTCTACTTTTCAGTATACAAGTCCAAGGTGCGCACTGTTAATTTGTATGACAACCTTGTGTTATTGACATGACGATAGGAGGATTCCGAGCCCATCATTCAACATTCCATTACGTCGATAACAGAGTGCCAGGTGCAACATATTGCTCATCGGAAGCAAGGACATCTTCTTCCTACTCTAACTATGCAAATCTCCCCCGATCCAGCAACCGACAAGTTACGAAAGCGCCGATCGAGCCGGACCACTGGGTTAATCGCCAACAAAGATGCTGGCCCGACAAAGCTGTGGTTTCTCGCGACTGAGGAGTCGCGGTATAGCTTAGACGACTGGGCAAGGTACATTCAGTCACTCGTACAACAGCAGCAGCAGTTTATTCCTATGAGCCCAACTAGTCCGACATCGCCGGCCTTCATTAGCCCGTTTCCTTCAATGCAAGAGCCCGTCGAAAAACCGGGGCCAATTTCCAATGCGAAGGGAAAATTGAGGTCTAAGTTGCAGCCAAAGTCATCCGGTAGGGCTCACCCTTCAGGACGCGACCAAAGCTCAATATATCCATCCGGATCCCCAAGCCTACGGTCTCGCAAGAGTGACCTTTCTTCTCGCGCAAGTTCCATGATACCGCCTAGTATGACTTTCGTGCAGCAACATTACACCAACTTACAGCACTCCGATCTACCCTCTCCTGCTTCTACCGTAGATGAGCATCCAGAACGGTTTATTGAAGGATGGACATCATCACAAGGACGGTCCTCGGCATTGAGCTCTCCTATCAGGACTCGTGGTAGCATCAGTTCTTCATCCCACCACGACCCCAGCCAACCTAGCCTAGACTCGAGCCCGCGCATAGCGCCCCGTGAGACTATTTTGGATCGAGCGTTTCAGATGCGGTGTATCCCAGGATCTGATAGAGAGGTCGCTGGAGAGGAGAAGCTTACGTCACTTGCAAGGTTTGAGGCACTGATGTGTGAAGCAGAACATCGCCAAAAAACCTCTGGGAGAAAAGGGTCAGTAGCGCAAGAACCTTTGAAGAGCACATGGGAAGATGATGAAAGCGATGAGGATGAGTTCGGGAGGGAAGTCGAAGAGGAAGACGAGGATAGTGATAACTATGCCTTCGAACAGCATGGCGACTACGATGAGACAGATCCCTCGGCGAGAGCGCTTAGATTCATCACGAGCCGCCACAACTCAACCTATAGTGAAGCTGGGATGAGCAGTGTTCTAAGGCCGCACACGGCGCACTCGCGAAGCCGGCCGACAACCCACCGGACGAGTAGTCAGCCCCACATTCATGGACCGTCGTTGCACATGCTGCCATCTTCCTCAAGACTGCCAGAAGGAGGCCCGATGCGGCGGTCTCACGAGAAACGGCACTCGACTTCCGACGTGAAAAATCTCAGTTTCAATGAATTTGCGAAACGATTGAGCGGCACGAGCAGCTTGCTTCTCGTGCAGTCGAATGCTAGCACCGGTAGCAACCGTGGTAGCGGCGATTACGACACACATACACCTCGCGGAACCCAGACCCCCGACGAGCGTTGTCGATGGCGCGGCAGCATCGGGGTATTTGGGAACGAGGGCGGATTTTTATGATTCAGCACCATAAAAATCACTTTTTTTTTGTTGCAAATTCTGTTCGGGATCTTCGTCATACCACTAGGACCTTCGACTGTATTACTTACGACTTAAGCCCCATGGCCTCTACGCACGACTTTACGATAATCGACTTCGGGCTCAAAGCGTTATGCAATGTTATTAGACGGCATAGCATGTCATGCTTTTTTTCATGATTCACAGCGTACGACATGATTCTGATGTACCCCCCTTTTTTTAACATCAAAACCCACTTTCTTTGTAGCTATTTTGGAAATCGACGGGAGACAGAACAACAGGATGTTTAAAGACGACTTACCATTTTTTGCGATCTAATTATTTGGATTCTGGAGCGGTCTACGAAATCAAAGGAACTTAGACGAGACGGTCTCGGCAAATGAAAGGCCGTTGCACTCCTCTCATCTCTTAGTAAATACCTATCACTTTAGTCATGTTGGACGGAAAGCAGAGAGAGAGAGAGATCATGGATAACTATATCAAGACAATTTGCAAAGATATGAGAGATACCCTTGGGCGCCATGAAAGATAGCAGGCATAATTCAAAAAGAATATGACCATAGTTATCAAGCCACTTAATGATTGAGTTGTCATTTATTCTAAGTTTCTGTGACTCGACATACACTTTACACCAACAGCAACTCATGGAATATATAACCAACCTTAAAAATAAGATCTTACCTCTGGGGAACTACCCAAAAAGATGGACGTACGGGGATTTGAACCCCGGACCCCTCGCAAGCAGCAGAGACTCCGAATACACAATAAGTATCAGAGGACACATGCAAAGCGAGTATCATACCCCTAGACCATGCGCCCAAAGAATTATGCCTCGACGTAGCCGTCGACACATTTCGTCGATCACGGGACTCGAACCCGCAACCCTACGCTTAGGAGGCGTAAGCGCTAAGCCATTGCGCCAAATCGACGAAAATCTGGATTCAAACGAAGCTTAATACTCAGGCAGGCTGCAGGGACACACAACCCTGACCCAAAAACGCCAAGACATCAGTTGTGTGACTGGATTAAGGGGTGCGTGTGCGGGAAAACTCCTCATAGTCTATACAATTGCAACGGATGCTATTCAGACGTAGATAATGAAACTCTAGTGAGTAGCTTTTACAAAGACTGCCAAGTTGTCAAGAGGGAAGGAACACCACCTTCAGCAACTATTTAGACTCAAACCCTATCATCTATATTAGCTAACCAGTCTACTAAACAGGCAACACCATGTCTACAACTTAACTTAGGTTTAACAAGGCCACGGCAGTGATGGGATAAAGATAGTAAATCGCAATTTATCCATCGTAAGTAGTGAAGCTTTCGGGGGACTGAACACAAGCAGCGCGAGAATTCCAGGTTAGAACAAGAGGGGAGAAGAAGAAACATATCTTACATAAATAAACTCAGGTGAAATCAAGTTAATAATTTCTCCCTCCCTCTCTTAGATAGGTATTACTCTATCACGCTATCTAGGTAGGTAGATATATATCAAATCAAACCGCCACCCGGACGGGACGTAACCCTCTCGTCTGGGGAGGAGACCGTTCCATTCCCACGAACAGCATAATTACCAAGCAGGGGGTTCCTGTCTTCGAAAAGGAATAAGGACTACGACCGACGCTCTAAATGTCCGAAACACGAAACAGATCTCAAGCTTCTCTCATGCAGCAAATTATAACTTGGCCGACATCACGCATGGGATGGTCGAAATATTTCTTTTCGCATTTGACCGAGCTATGATACGAGCGGCGTGTGCCTACAAGTGAAATCACCCGCTTGCCCCAACACCAGTAAGCCGGAGCTTCCAATGCAATGTATCTATGTAGTATAGTGACGTCGTAAACCTGTTACCACCGGGAGCACAGCCGTTGGCTGGTTACAAAAAAATGGCTAAGAATAATCATCTCGACAAAAGAACACCTGTAACGCCGCCTCTCATGTTGATGGCTACAATGTGGCTTGCTGGCCGGGTATTTCTAACAGACTGGCAGTATTTCCCACCCTGACAATTCACTCTGTGCGGATGCCCTGGTTGAGGGGCGCTTAATTCCCTTACAACCTTGATTATGCCAAATCCTTTTGCGCCTACCAACGCCAGTCCAAGTTTTTTGATGAGAAAAGCGCCCTCAACTCAATAGCCGCTCCGCCTCTGCATGGCACTCGTATCGCTTCGGCTTCTATCCCTACCAGCGCCCTGGCGCACAGCATCGCTATAACTGGGAATTGGGGGGTTATTCGGGCGGAGTGCGGCGGCAGAAGCCCCACGGCTCCGCATTGGAGTCCTAATGAGCGGGGCAACATCACTCTCGGAACCGCTGCCATCCTCGTCGGAATGCTCGGGACTAGTATATTCGGGTGGTGGATGCGAGGCTTCATGTATGCTTAGCCCAGTGATGTCGACCACGTGCTCCCCAGGGGGCACAAAGCCATGGCCGCTGGTGCTCCCTTCACCTGCCTCGTCCGTTGGAACTAATTGTGCCAGAGAAATATCCGTAGGACTTCTTTGGGGTCCCGGACTGGTCGGTGGAAGCACTCGGTAATTGCCGCTACGCGTTCGCGTATGACTAGACTCTAGTATTGGACCTCGGTTTGTGTATGGTTGAAAGGATTGCGAATATGCATGGGTTTGCGATGGCGATCCCGGAGTCTCGTCCTTCCTACGGCCGGATTCCAGTAAGATGCTACCCTGTTCGCTCCCATACGGTGGTGGCGGTGCCAAACTGCCCGTCATGGGTGCAAGCCCCCATTTCTTCACGTTGGCCTCGATAAAGACAAAGCCGGCCTGTCCGAAATTGACATGAACAATACAGGGACCGTTGGCGCCAACCGAGGGGAAGAAGTTCTGTGATTTCAATCCGTGGACGACGTCATCTAACCGTCTGCCATTGCGTGTGAAGAAAATAGTACCAGTTCGAGGGCGGTACCCCACACCAATAACATCACCTTGAACGATCGGAGGCCCGTACGGCGAAGGCATGAAGGGCTGATTATATCTCCGTGCGCCTGTAGACGTGTACGCAGCAGAATATTTGTGATACCCTGTAGACAATGTTAAACCTCGAACCTGAACATAGATTTATAAACACACGATATACGTACCTGGAAGCCTGAATAACGGGTAGGGTTTCGTGGACATTCCGATGCTTAATAATGTACTTTCAGGCTTTTCAAATATCTTTGCCTCCCAGTAATAAACCTCATTTTGTTTTGGTACAGGCAGGTTGCTCATGACTGTACACTCGGAGTCGAAGAACTCGATTTCGGTCCTGGCTTCGACAAAACAGTTGGCGATCTCCAATTCCGGCTCAAATTCCCATGCGGATACGCCCTTTTCTTGAATAGCTAAATATTGTGATAAGGAAATGTCTGTCTGGATTGACTCGGGTGGGTTTCCTTGTATGAAGGCTGAGAGCTTGTTAGTCGGAAACACAACATAGCACCGAAGGCATCTTTCTGTGTGCCTAGCTGTCGGGGAAAAGGGGTTACCTTTTGCTCTGAGGTACTCGGTTCTCTGCATGTCCTCCATCGTCTCCAGGGCCTCGGCCTCTTCTTTTGCGAAGGCCTGCTCATCGTCATATTCGCCGGGTCGGCCGATGCGGTCTAAGAAAATGCGACCAGATGCAGTGTGGCGGAAGAAGTAGATGACGAGGAAGATGATAGCCACTATGACGGCAGAGCCAAAGGACGAGAGCAGCCCGATGATGATGCCATCTAGAGGACTTGTCATGTTGGGCCGGTGGGGATCGTGTGCTGCTGGTGAAATGAGCGAGATCCAAAGCTGGGACGCTGCTGTCACCGGTTTGCCACAGTCATTCGGCCGCGCAGTCCTGTCGAGGACGAATACCCCGATGCTGGAGCGAAAGAAAAGGATAACACCGGTAGGATCAAACTGATCAATAGGTCTGTCGAAGATACGGGGGTGTTGTTTGGGGGTCGGGCTGTCGTGGTGGTGGGTTTCGTCGTAGGTCACACTGCTTGACGGCCCAGCGGGCTGGACGGTGGAATGTGGCGGCGATAAGGCAGTAGATGTTGCGCTACACCACGGCAAGGGCGTCGGTAAGGGCGAGTCTACGCTCGTTGTTGTCGGTGTGAGGGGTTGGGCCTGGGCAGGGCTGGGCAGGAGGCGGTGATGGTAGTGATGATGATGATGATGATGATGATGGTGATGGACGAAGGGAAAAGAATCGAAGAGGTAGAGAAGGCAATGGAAAGGAAAGCGAACAGCCTCGCGACCTGTTTGAAACGATCGAGCCCAGTATAGACTACTAAGGGTTAGGTGAGGGAAAATAGCAAGCCAGCTTGGAGGTGGAACGGAGTACAGTACTGTAACAGAATGATGGAATGATAGTGGTGAAGAGGGTACCTAATGTGAGTGGCTACAGAGGGGATTGGGATTGGGATTGGGACTGGGATTGGGGTAATGATGGGGACGGCCATGTACTGTAAGTAGCAGTGCAGCGATGCGGGTGGACGGTGCCAACGGCGAAGCGGTCTCGATCTTCTCATGCGGTGCACTCCAGCAGGTACGGGTGCACTACTTTACCGGTCGTGTACACTAAGGTAGGCATGCTGAGCTGGCGGGCGCGCAGTTCCCGCTGCGCCCGAGCACATCGTCAGAGTCGTAACAACACCCGGTTTGGCCTTTCCGGATTCGTCGGCGACTGATACCAGCCTCTACCTGGCGCCTGTTAGTGCTTTGCCGTTGCGTCCAGCTTTTGCCTTAACAGGAAGCGGGGCATATTTTAGGTTCTAGTATCCGCCATCTGCCCCATTTTTCTGTACCTAGGCAATACCTGCCTAGAACAGGGTAGAGCAGGGCATTGACTAGAATCGTCCCATTTCGTGCCTGTAGTCTGGGCGTACACGTACTCAACTTGGGTGGCAACGTGGGCGTGATTTGTGTTGGGCGGTCCACTAAAAGCCACGGGAGCCGTAGTAATGATGTAAGTAAGATGGATGTGCCTGGCGAACTTCGGCGATCTTTAGGCTTCATACTGTACGTACCGACAGTAGAATTGAGATAAGTAAGTTTAAACATTATGTATCTTGGAAAGCTAGGCTACGTTGAACCTATTTCTCTGCCTCGCGCCTCGTAAATGTACTTACTGTACTGTAGTGTACCTAGTAGCGACCTGACCCAAGGCACCGACTTTGCTTTATTTAGCATGCATGCATGCATGAATAGGTAAGCATGGCATAAACTAGCGGCTGACATTCAGTTGTGTCGGCTCCTATCGCACAAGCTACCAGCTGCGGCCAAGCTTTGTTTGTAGGTAACCTGAAGTCTCAAACTGTTTCATCAGGCGCATGTCAATGACTTTCGGCCTTGACATTCCTCTCTGCCCGCAAACCGTCTTCCAACCGTTCGCATTGATCAACATGCATCCATAGATTTTTTAAGTATTGCATATGCATCGACTGGCTGGCTGACGGCTCAACTTCCGAATGGTTTAAACTAACCGGCCAGGTCTTACCTCGGGTAAGCGGTCTCAAAGTCCTTCAGTATCGAAACAGGGCTGGGCTATGCGGGTGCCTGGCATTGAGGCGCACAAGGCACTGACTTATACCTTGCAGGTGGATTCGTGCAACCGCGATCAACACCACAGTACAGTACTTATCGTCGGCGCATTGAGCTTGCCCTCACTGAGCTCTCGAAAACCCAACAGGAAAAGCGTTAGTTAGGCCCTGGGGCTTTTGAAACTACAAACGTCGTCACATATCGAGCTCGTCACCTGACATGTTGCGAACGCCCAGAATGTGACTAGCCCTACATGCAGGTGACAGATGACAGATGACAGATGCCACAGCCACATGACATATGTAGCTATTCCATTAGCAGGCATTACGATAACTGATGTCGTTACGCTACGCATGCAATTCATATATGATAAGCAGAATTGGTGAACCGTGTACCCATTATATAGTATATATCATGTCTTCATCACCTATGGACTAACCCGACACACTAGCTAACACATGTACCCCTGAGTATAGTATTCATTATCTTTTTTCCCGGCTGGTGAGGAGGGTCTATACAGCTCCTAGATATGCTCAACTAGTTGACGTGTTTCTTAACGTGAGGCAATCTGGGCAGCCTTGCATACTATACAGAGATATGTTATCTGCCTCTTTATAGGAGGTAAGGCGGGGAGCCTCCAGACTAGCGCTGTTAGGATTCGAACCCAATCCGCTCCATATACTTAGCTAATATTCCAGCTAGAGGCGCATACTGCAATATAAAAATATCATTAGTTTATGAATTAAGAGTCCATGTTTGAGCCTAGCGTGGCAAGTGCTCTGTTTGTTCTTGTCTTAAGTTCGTGGGCACTGCTTGTTGCAGTGGATTGGGAAGGCTATTATAAATAAGTGGCTAGGTCTAATTCCTAACAGCGCTATGTGGCCCCTGATTATACAGCTAAATTATGATCATGTCTTTCCATGTGTCGGGTTACGAATCCAAAGGGGCCTATGTGACCTATACGTCTAGGGACTCCGACTACGTCTGCGTCTATCCCGACGGGATGTGCTTCTTTCGCGTCGGCTGCGCCTATCCCGGTCATGGTCTCTATCTCGCTCCCTCTCCTTAGCCCGGTCCCGGTCCCTATCCCTATCCCTGTCGCGATATCTATCTCGGGAACGGGAACGAGCTCTTTCACGGTCTCGATCCCGGTCACGACTTCGGTTCCTGTCCCGGCGTCGACTGCGGCTTCGGCTTCTACTTCGCCGTCGCTCACGGCGGCTGTCACGATCTCGGTCCCGGTCTCTCTCCTGTTCTCTGTCGCGTCGCTCCTCACGATCACGATCACGATCACGATCACGGTCCCCTCGTTCCCGATCTCGCTCGGGATATTTGTCTCCCCGCTTGTCAGGCTCTCTATCACGGTCACGATCTCTCTCCCTGTCCCTGTCCCTATCCCGTTCCCGATCACGTTCTCCGGGGCGGTAACGATCAATCTCATCAGCGATACGTGGCCTTTTAATCTCAGGGGAGCGGTCGCCTGTACTTCGTCGATCATCAAGCCCAGGGACAGGTAACCCCTTTTCGCGAGCTTCCTTTTGTGCTTTTAAATACGCTTTGGCTTCTTGCTCGCGCCTCTTGATCTCGCTCTGCTTCCATGTCTCAGCATCGTTCAAGGCAGGTCCTTTAGATGTTGTCGGTCGAGATATAGAGCGGCTTTTCCGATCATGCTCGTGGTCGCGTTCCCCGCGTTCTTTCTCGCGTTCAACGGCCGGGTCGCGGCCGCGATCCTTATGCTCTTTTTCGTCCTCACCTGCGCGGTCGCGCGGCTTTTCGCTATCACGATCCTTAATTTTGTCCCGCTCCCGGCTACGTGCCCGCCGAGCAGACCGGCTCCTATCGCGTCTTTCTGTACGATCTCGAGGGGAACGAGACCGATCCCGATGACTATCTCGTCGATTAGTGCGTGTTTTCGAGGGGCTTCGAGCCCGTTTCTCGCGCTCATCTCTGACACGACTACGTTCTCTACGCTCAGGCCTGTAACAATCTAGCGAACGGCTGCGGTCCCTCCGTTCATGTCGTGTCCTTGAGCGACTTCTATAATCCCTGTCTCGTAATCGTGGTGATCGGCTTCTATAACGATCCCCGGGCCGGTACGTATCCTTCTCGGGCGTTCGTTCCCTTACGCGATTCCGTGATCTGCTTCGCTCCCTACGGGCTGGCCGGTAACGCGAATTGCTTCCATCTCGCTCGTCACCTCTACCACGTGTGTGACTATGTTCCCGAGCTCGCTCACGATCTCTGTGTCCACCCGCACTACGTGATCGATCCCGATGATTTCGTGATGGAGTGGGACTAGACTTTCGTTCGTTCTTAATTTTCGAATCCTTCGAATCTTTGGTATCTTTGGCCTCTTTGGGTTCAAGAGAACCTTTTGACTCCTTGGATTGCACATCTTTTACTTCCTTGGTGCTCTTTGGGTCTTTTGCCAAGTCCCGAGACTCGCTCTTTGCTGGTTCCAGGGCTTTCTTCAGATCCGATGTTTTAGTCGAATCGCGACGTATAGGCTGTATTGCAGAGGCCGGCTTGGTCCTTCGAGGAGGCGGCGCCAGAGCTTGGTCGATCTCCATTTCGAGCGGCTTAGAATTGTCCTTATTGCTTTCACGTAGAAGATCTGCGAGTGCCTCTTGTTCCAGCCTTTCAAGGTCTTCCTTGGTGAGTTGCTTCTTAATATCCTCGGTTTTACTGCGATCGCGTCCCTCTCTGGGGGATCTCTCGCGGCGTCGTCGGTCGCGGCTGTCACGGCGCCGACTTCTATCGCGATCCCTGTCCTTATCTCTATGATGTGACCTTGATCCAGATCTAGACCTACGTCGGGCGTCTCGGTCGACTTCTCTATCGTGGCCACGATCACGCTCCCGGGCTTGCCGCCGCTCTTCCCGCTCTTTCTCCCTGTCGCGCTGGCGCTCTTCTTCCTTCTTTTCCCTTTCCCGCCGACGGGCGTCGCGTTCTTCCTTGCGTTTTGCTTCGGCCGCCTCGAGCTCACGTTCTCGTTCACGCTCGCGTTTCTTTCTCTCTTCACGCTCGATCTTGAGTTTCTCTTCCTGTATTTGTTTCTCTTTGAGACGGATCTCTTGGCGAAGCTGTTCGCGGGCAGCCAATTTCGCAGTTGACTCAGCAGCGTATTCCTCGTCTGTCTTGGAACCGCGCACTCGTTCCTCTTCTGCCTTTTCGGCACCGATTTCGAGCTGGCGCAGCTCGCGCATGCGAGCTTCTATAGCCTTGACGTCTATAAGTTGGTCAAGAACAGCCTCAGCCTTCTGGTAGACGCCAGAGCGGTCGAGTGCGCCGTCAATCAAAGCAGCAGCTTTGCGACGTTCGAGGGTGAGAAGTTGGGCTGGGTTGCGCTCGACTTCTTGTTCGGCCACCTCGAGGATCGATTTGGTAACTTGGGCCTCGTAGTCCTAAACAGCGGTGACGGTCAGCTACTCGTCTCATTGTGTGCGTAGTGGCGTAAGCGAAGTGGTGTGGTTACACTCTGTTCAAACTTCTCCCAAACTTGCTTGCGGATTGCATCGTATCCGCCCTTCTTCTTGAAGCTGTGCGCCAGACCCTCGATCGCCGACCGCGTAGCTGATGGCAAAGGGAGGTCCGAAGCCTTGAATTTCCTCGGCACGAGGGGCGTGATTCCGTTCAAGGGAGCGGGCGTTTGGTCTGTGGACGCCATAGCGACAGCCGAAGAGGCCATCGGGCCTCGCGTACGATGTTACGTCAAATTAAGGCTGAATAGTTCCGACGCGCGATTTCTTCTTGCGGTATACGTATAGTACCGATATCGCAAAAAGCTGTCATAAGTAGATGTATGGATGTGAGGGAAAGAGAAGGCAGTGATATCTTGTGCAGGGTTAAGTTAGGTAGGTAGTTAGGGATGGTTCGCTATATCTGCTTGAGAACCCAGCCTGGGAGAAAATGAATTGAGAGGTAGGGATCCCTATTACGCTAATCTACTACCACTTAGAAAGGCAAGGCCCGCGGGCATGTGCCTGTAAATTTGGCCTGCATGTCCCACAACGCTGTACATAGTAGCCCACTCTGCCTTGATGGTCTGTGCGCAACCACTACCCCTGCCACTTACCTGCTGAACCTTCAATTCCACAGCATCCTGTCTCGAATTGACAGCCTCAACCATCACCAGTCGCCGTCGCAATCACCACCAACGCAGCCAACTGCAGATTGTGAGGGTATCGACGACCTGCCCGCCACGCACAAATTTCTCTGAAATCGGCCTCTGAGGCGAATCTCCCCTCCAATCGACCACAATGGTGCACAGAGTCCTCTTCTGGTCCGGCTTCGGTATGACAACCCAGCTTCCTCGGACCTGCCATTCGCCCCGTCGACGAATACGAGCTAGTCCACTGGACCTGTGAGATATGGCTAACGTCTTACTGTAGGCGTTGCCGTCCGTTTCTGGCAGCTTGGCCTCGAGATGCGACCATTCTTCAATAAAGGCTCATTATGGGCATATCCGGTCTTCGCCGGAGTTGGCGCGAGCTTTGGATACTGGCTACAGGGAGTGGACGAGCGACAAACAGCCGTGCTAGAGGAGCGGAAGAAATTGATTCTGGAAAAGCGGGCGAGAAAAGCGGCCCGCGATGCTGCGACGGGATCGTTGTAACTGGTCTATATCCCGTTGGCCTTCATTATACACGACATAAGGGAATTAGGGTTATCAAAACTACGAGGCTGGCAACAATGACTTTTGCGTGCGAATCGAAGCAGACTACCATATTGTCTACGCTTTAAATTTCGCTATGGTCCTCGTGGACCCGATCTCTGATCCCGCCGCATCTCCTGGGAAGAGTACGCCGCATAATTTACTGTATGCAAAGTAGCTCTCTCTTAGATCTTGTATGATACACAGACGCTATTTCAGATCCCCAATCCATAGAGGTCCTCCACTACTCATAATCTCTTCGATAAGTTCCATCTTCTAGTTGGAATCTTCGAGTTTCCGCAGTAGGTATGAGACTGATGTCGGTTGCGCGCTGGATATTTCGGTCACGACTGTGGACAGATGATGACTGAGGGTGGTATCATAGAGTAATCTGAATGAAGAGCCAGAACATCTCTCAGGGTCAATCTCGTTATAGGTGAGCGAATCCGTGGATACTCTGTCGGTGATATTGATGGTCTCACAAAGCGCGAAGACCTGCTTCCCGAAGTCCTTGGCGGCTATCGCTATATCAGACGTGCCACAGCGACCATACAGCGCACCATTGCTGAACATCCCTTCGGCACCAAGTAAAATTCTATCAGCGCGCTTAACATGGAACCGAAGCGCGCCAAAATCTCCACCATACGACACTTTAAACCCTTCCTCAATCAGTTTTTTAGCTAAGTTCTGGCCCTGTCGTTCGTATGGGTCGTCAAGCACGACAACTTCGAACTTTTTGCCCTCAACTACATGAGCATGAAGTAAAGTTCGCTCGACAAGTGTACTCCGGCCATACACTAAGACAACTTCGCCGTTTTGGATGTGGTCGGCAGCCTTTTGGGTAATGACAACATCTGCAAAGTTGATGCGCTCTTGTATAAATGCATCTATGCTGGCACACAGCTCTTTCTTGGCCTCGACATCCGGGACGTCTGGATCAATCTTGCTGACTTGCAACTTGAGCCAACGGATGGCATTTCCCATAGAAAAGCACATCGGACGGCAAGCGCTTAGATACTCGATTTGCGGATTCAGAACATGAGGCGTGAGATGTCGTGCGAGCGTGTTTCCGGGAGGTGTGGTGTATGAATCGATTACCTAGCGAAGCGATGAGTGCGAACTCGGCAAGAAGGTACTAGGAATCCGCTGGATCTTACCTTCTTGAAAGCCAGTAGTGTGGCTTTTAATCTAGTGATGCTCTCGTCAATCGAAAAAGTGGCCATTTGTTGGCCGAGGGTCAAAACTGTGGGATGAACGTCTTTGTCGGCCTGGTTAATGGGTAACCTCCTGGCCATGGCGAGGTGACTGAAACACTCTGGTATCGAATTCTCTGGTTTGGGGGGCACGATTGGTACCGGCCCCCTCGTTCCGGCAGTTCTCCCAGTCGCGCCGGAGCTGGCGGTTGGGGCGCCATCTGGTTTGCCTCTTGTCTTGTTCCCCTTCGAGTCTGGGGGTGGATGACCCGATTGTCCAGCCGATGCGGGCGCCGGAGCGCCGCCCGGTGCCGTGTCCTTAGAAGCTTTCGCCTGGGCTCGTCGCGCTTGCTTCTCTGCCTTTGCTTTCGCTTTCAATTCGGCATTGGAGAGCTTGGGAGCGCCGGGTGGGGCCACATTTTCGGCTTTGGTCTGCGACTCGCCGTTTGGAGGGGCTTGCGTGTTTGCTGGGCTGTTTTGAGGCTTCTCCTCCTGTGGAGGGTCACTGGCTGCTGCCGACATAATCGGTTCGCCAAGTCTTGACTGCGATGCGACGAGAGACGGTTGGATATGTCGTTGGAATAGAGGTTCGATGGCCCGAAGAAGTCAAAGTATTAGATGTCGCAACACGGCGTCCTAAATCGGGTGCGCAGGGAGATAACCCCGGTCGCTAAATCAATCGAGTGCTGTTGCGACACGTATTTCTGCCTTGTCGGTAGATAGATAGTCGAATAAAATATCATGAAATAATCATGTTCAACGAAGGACTGAACGTGGCTGGTAAAGGTTTGAGTCACCCGTCACAAGCAATTCCCAAATCCCACCCAAATTCCAATAATCGTACGTGGGGCACCTATCCCCCCACGGGGGCGCACTAGTAAAAAGTCAAGCGCCCCAATGAGCCAATACACTCAGTATACCTAGTGTACTTCCAGGTTGGAAGTACTTTTCCTATTCTAACATGGCCTACCTCTTACCTACGTACATACAGTCTTAACTAGTTGAGGTACCTAACATGTAAACTCGCAACATGGAATCATATTGGGTTCTAATTCCTCTCAACATGGCTGGCCTGTAGAATCTCATTTCCTCACATATTTAAAATAGAAAAAATCGACGTGTACACTTCTAGATATGCATATTAATTAATTTTGGCTGAGCGACTTAGGAATTTACCTTTGTATGGGGAAAGTGTTTCTGCGAAAAGTGTACTCGGACACAAGCCACATCGTCTTCACAGCCGGGGCGCATAAGCCACAATATGATAAATGAGGCAGGCAGCTCCTCCAAATGCCCCTCGGTCAGGGCTCAGTGTCGTCATGCGCTAAGCTAAGCCCCTCATTGTCCTAACCCGGCTGATAAAAAACTTGGGGTATATACCTTTCCATGTCGATGATCGAGAGGGCGTGCTAAATAAATCGTCGACATTCGAGCGGATGTAGCTAGCCCTCGAGACGAACTGGCAACAAACCCAGGATAATCAAATCCGTGTTTTTCGATTCAATCTTGCCTAGCCATACCAACCCCGCCTCTTGGGTCAGGCTCGCTGTTCTAATATTTAATCTTTTAGGTTGCTTGTAGTTTTATATACCAACAGATTTGAGTCTTTCCAGTTAATACCGTCTATATTCTTCGAGTTGACCGTGAAGCCTGCATGACAAGAGATCCAGGCGACAGCCCTCAACAATTTACATCATGTCGGCCAAGCATTTCATTAACGACCCCGTTGTTCTGGTAGACACCGCCCTGCAGAGTCTGGCCATAACAAATCCATCCGTGGCCTTGGATGCCACAAATAAAATTGTCTACAGAAGACCCGGCCATGCATCACAGGTCTCCGTCATCAGCGGCGGCGGCAGCGGCCACGAGCCTAGCTTCGGGGCCTTCGTCGGCACGGGCCTGCTATCTGCAGCTGTCGCGGGGACCATATTCGCATCTCCTAGCGCCGAGCAGGTGCGGAAGGCTATCATGTCGCGGGTTGATACTGACAAAGGCGTCTTGGTGACAGTCATGAATTATACGGGTGACGTCCTTAATTTCGGCATGGCGGTTGAGAAAGCGAAGGCTGCTGGTTTGAAAGTCGAGATGCTTGTTGTCGGCGACGATGTTGGTGTTGGCCGGGAAAAGGGTGGGAAAGTAGGTCGCCGGGGCATTGCTGGGACAGTTCTGTGTCACAAGATTGCCGGCGCTTTGGCTGCTCAGGGGGCATCTCTGGAGCAAGTAAGTAAAGTTGCTAAGCTGACCGCAGACAACTTGGTCAGTGTTGGCGCAAGTCTTGAACACGTCCACGTTCCCGGCCGAGCGCCTCTCGACCCCAAAGCCGAGGGAAGTCTAGATGCCGACGAGGTCGAGATTGGGATGGGCATTCACAACGAGGCGGGATCCGGACGAGCCAAGGTTGAGCTTCCCGAGCTCGTCAAGACGATGTTGGCTCAACTACTTGACAAGAACGACAAGGACCGGGCGTTCCTTGAGGTGAATTCAAACGAGGTGGTATTATTAGTGAACAACTTGGGTAGTGTCAGTGTCCTTGAGCTGGGAGGCATCACTACGGAAGTCGTCAAGCAACTCGAGGGATGGGGTATCAAACCCGTGAGGATTCTAAGCGGCACTTATATGACGAGCTTGAACGGACTTGGATTTAGTATATCTCTACTAAATGTGGTGAACACTGACATCGGCGGCCCTAGCAGTGAGTATTTCTCGGAACCATTTTCTTATTTTAGCAAACCCTTTAAGGCACGAGACTTCCGCTATGGTACAAAAGAAAGTCTGAAAGCTTTTGAAGTCCTCAACAATCATACCCGAAATGGCAATAGCTGACTCCAAGTGTTCTAGTGATCCAGCTTCTCGATTACCCCTGCGAAGCCACTGGATGGTCAGCACCCATCGCGAAAGAGACTTGGGAAGCTAAGAACACGAACACTCGGGAGGACGCTACTGCATCTGACCAAAGCGTCAAGCCAAGTGGACTCAAGGCGGACGCTGCAGCGTTCACGAAAAGGTTGACAGGTGGGCTCGAAACATTGATTTCTGTGGAACCGGAGGTCACCAGATTTGATACTGTTGTTGGAGATGGAGACTGCGGAATTGGTCTTAAGAGGGGGGCCGAAGGTATGATTTCTCTCATCCTTAATGAGAAGGACCGCACACTAACAGAAGCAGCGGTCTTGAAGCATCTGAAAGAAACTCCGGCGACAGGCGATTTGGTAGTTGATGTAGCGAATATTGTGCCCGTGATAGAAAATTCGATGGACGGCACTGTAAGTTCCCTTCAGCAGAGAAAACGGGGCACATGTAAGAACTGACAAATACTCGTATAGTCCGGTGCGCTGTTCGCCATATTTCTTAACGCACTCGTCCATTCGCTTCGTGCCCTTTCTCCCGGAGAAACGACTCCGCAAATATGGTCGAATGCTCTCAAGCAAAGCTGCGAGGCTCTTTCAAAATACACACCCGCTCGGCCAGGTGATCGGACAATTGTAGATGCATTGTATCCGTTCGTCGACACACTTGGACAATCAGGTGATATTAAAAAGGCTGCTGTAGCCTCAAAGAATGCTGCGGAAGGAACGAAAGGAATGCGAGCAAGCCTCGGCAGAGCTGTCTACGTGGGCGGATCTGGATTCGAGACTGTCCCTGATCCGGGAGCATTTGGCTTAGCCAGCTTCTTCCTAGGTCTGGCCGGAACTGAAGCCTGATGAGGGATGGGGGCATGATATGAATATGCATACGAGCTCTATGTAAAGAATTTCGAGGTTAATAATGGCTGGTAAATTTTTTTGGATTCTTGTATTAACTCGTGGTATCTCTTCCTGACGCCGATACAAAGCCCATCAATGAGGGAAGCTCGGTGTTCCAGCCTCCATAACAGATTCGCCGTCCCAATCTATGGTATGAGCACGAACATGTCAATAACGGTCCGTCGTGGCAGGCGTCGTAAATCTCTATGACCCAGTATCTTTTCTTAGGGCAAAACTATTGTGATGCCTGTTGGATATCATATCATATTTTTGTTTTCGAAAGCCCCAAACTTCACATTCGCGACATTAGCTGAGCAACACAATAATAACCGAATCGCCCCTCAGAAACCTGTCAGAGGAACGTTAGCAACTCGAAGCCCACGCAAACAAGCCGGGCCCTTCCATAGGGATGGAACGACATATTGGGATGCTGATAGCGTGGTTAACGTACATTTTGCTAACGAATCGATCCTTGTTCACGGGACGGCCTTTCTTGCCGTTGGCCAGGCGAGGTGTCTCAGTCCACATCTCCTTCACATTCTCGAGCACCATGTTGCAGTGGCGATCGAAGGCCTTGACGCGCGCCAGCAGCTTGCGGTTGTTGCGGATCGAGATCAGCACCTGTGTGTGGCTGCGCACGGCGGTCTGGAGGATGGACAGAGGACCAGAGCCGAATTCATATTCCTCAAGCAGTTGGACCTCATATTCTCTGTAGGGCCGTTTCGTCAGCTAATACGATACGGTGCATTCGCGGGTAGTCGCTGGGGTCGCGGCTGGGCAGATAACGATGGGTGTTGGTGGTAGGTAGCGGCGACATACGTTAACTCGTTTCTCGGCTTGGTGAGAAGCTCCCTTTGCAGAATGTCTTAGTGAATTATCCCATCATAAATGCGTTCAATCGGCAACTCACTGGATCTTCGCGTCCGCCATGGTGTATTTGTGTTTGTGCCGTGTCTACTAGATGTGAGCAGCAGCAGTTGGTGGTGGAATTGGCAAGGCTGAAGTTGAAGTAATGAACTACTGGAACGGGCTTGATTGAGGCAGTCATTCAGTTCTGTACTGTAGTTTAGCTTAATTGTTTGGTTTTCTTGATTGGATGTCTAGTTACTAGTGGGGTAGTTGGTACCCACCTACAGGTAGGGATATGGGGTCACAGCTCTAAAAATTTAAGATCGGACCGGGCATTTGCGGCACGTTGATATGGCTCAGTCAGTACCTTAGGTACTTATCGGCATCCATATCTACCTACCCACTACCTAGCTCCGCCCATCAATCTCATTGCCAGCATATACTGCTATATGCATCTGGGCACGTTCCTCGTTCGCTGCTCGATGCGCAATAACTCTCTACATGCGCATTGAGGCGAGGAAACATACGCGCACCCATACGCTCGTCTAGATGTCTCTCAGGCTGTTTGTAACTCGCAGCGGCGCAGCAGCTCATGCTGCATCCCCGTTTCGCAGAGCCAGCTTCAACATGCCTATCAGAGCAAAGATCGTAGACTCTAGAATAGGATCCCGAGCCCAGGTATGCTCATAGACGACTGCTGGAGCTTCCCCCCCAACTAGTTGGCTTACGCTCTCATTCTGTCCAGATGTCGACAAGTCCAGTCAGCGAGACAATTAAGGAGCTGCCCGGCGACGAGCCTCGAGATGTCGTGTTCAACAACCTCTACGGTCTGCGGACCATCGAACTGAACCGGCCGAAAAAATTAAACTCCCTCAACGCCTCGATGATCCGGAAGATAGTGCCACGACTGGTGGAGTGGGAACAGTCGGATTTAGCTAATGTCGTCGTCATGAAAGGCGCTGAAGATAGGGACCTGGACAAGCCCCAGGTCAAGGCCCTTTGCGCGGGTGGCGACGTCGTAGCCCTTGCGATGCAAAATATGGAAGGGCCTGATGGCCAGAAGGCATCGGCCGACTACTTCGCCCTCGAATATAAGCTGAACCACTATATCGCCACCTATAAAAAGCCGTACATTGCGTTTATGGATGGTATTACTATGGGCGGTGGCGTAGGGCTCAGTATACATGCACCTTTCCGAATCGCCACTGAGAGGACCGTCTTTGCCATGCCCGAGACAACAATAGGCTTCTTCCCCGACGTTGGCGCATCATTTTTCCTTCCTCGAATGAATGGAGCTGTAGGAACTTACCTGGCTCTTACTAGCAACCAGTTAACGGGGGCTAACGTCTTCTACTCGGGTGTCGCTACCCACTACCTACACTCGACTAGTTTGCCTAACCTGGAATCGCGTCTGGCTGAATTGCGGTTCAAAGACTATGACAGTATGGGGAAACGCTTAGCCATTATTGAGATGACTATCGAGGAATATGCGACAGGTTTGCCACCAAAAGAGCCCATACTGCTCGGTGGCGAACTCCGACAGGCCATTGATCGTTGCTTTAGCAAGGATTCTGTGGCCGACGTGATACTTGCTTTAAAGCAGGAACAAGGTCCCACTAAGACCTGGGCGGAGGAGACTCTTCACACATTGCACCAGCGATCTCCCACGGCGGTACACGTAGCGCTCAAGCAGATGCGGATGGGACGCGACTGGTCCATCTCCCAGACTTTCCAGAGGGAACACCAGATTGCTGCTCACTTCATGCGACACCCTGACTTTACCGAGGGCGTATCGGCTCGCTTAATATCTAAGGAGCGTCCAAGGCCAACACCGAATTGGCAACCAGTTAGCCTGGAAGCTGTGAAACCCGAAGACAATATTGAAGCCCCGTTTTTCCGCCAGAGTAAGGATGTGCCTGAACTCAAACTCCTAACAAGTCGGGAATTTGATGACTATCCATACAAGTCCTTCGGTGTGCCTACAGAACTGGACGTCAAGGATATTGTGCAAGAGCGTACGAAAAGTCCTCAAGAAGTGGTTGCACACTTCATTGCAAAGAAGAGTGGAAGACAAGGCGTCAACACCATTGTCGAAGAAATTTTGAATCGGAAAACCACAACAGATGAAAGCGGCCGGGCCATATGGGATCACGAGTAAAAGGGAAATTATACAAATAGTATATCATGTCTTGTAAAATAGAATCGGGATGTGTGACTAAGTTATCACTTTTTTCAACTTGGTGGCCAACGGTTGGTGTTGCTGACAACCGGTCGCATATCCTGTTCGGACATATCGTGTCGGGTGGCTTGTAAGTATATTACCTACCTTGTATATAGGAGATAAGAGGACGTCTTAAATAGATGATCTCGGATGCTCTGCGTTTGTGATTGAGTCATACTCACCGGGGATAAGCAAATTGTGGGGCTTGGCTAGAAATGGCGGCATTATAAAAGGATCGGGAGGTCCCCGGTTGAGGGGAATGCAAGGGGAAAATCCCACCTAGGCTCTGCCTTGTGTTGTTGGTGTGAAGAGACCCTTCGGCGTTGGTTTTCTCTCTTCGAGTTACCAAGCGGCAATCAGTCGAGACTCCCTTGAAAAGCTCCGGGTGGAGACACTTTAAAAAGGCCCGTGCGTATGCGGCCCCACTACACGACTGGCCCCACCATTGTCTGTGGGCAGCTCTGAAGAGCGCGCGCCAAAGAGAACGGCCCCAGATAACCACCAGATAGCGTCTTTCCAGTCCCCCAGCCACCCCGACCGAGGGGTGACGTCTGGCCTACGCGGGACCTTGACGCGCTACAACACAGAAGCCCCGACAACTAGCGCGCATCCCACACGCGTAATTACACGACCCTACGGGTACTTGCATCCACCCATTAAACCTAGCTGCTAATCTTGTACCTCCGCAACCGACAATAGTGGACATTCCGCTCCCTCTTCCCATCTACCTACTTCTACATCTACAACTTTACTACCCGACCTCTGCATTAGCATTGGCAACGGCATTTCTAGCCAGCGTGCTATGTGACTTGATGATTATTTTCATTGATTGAGCGCCGACTCCTTCCTTTATTCTCGGCCGAGGTTTTCGTCTGCTTATGTGCGATCGCCCATCATCCTGGTTGATTGTTTGTCTTGTTTAGCTCCTCAAAATACACAGAGGACACCTTCCCGACCACGAGACAACCCACACGTCAACACAACGACCTAGACCACCATCAATGCCAAACGGCTTTCAGTACTTCGATAAGTATCCTGCGACTTCCTAGGCTCATCGGCTTCGAAAAGCCGCCTGTTTCAATCGGCTCTCGCCTGTGCCGACCCGATCACGGCCATGGCACACAACAACGGATCTTGGGACCGCGGGTCACCCGCTGGAGAGGAAAGCGGGCCTCAAGTCCGACCTATGGGCTGTAAGAGACGAGAAAATGGTCTCATAACCAGAGCTGATCCAATTGCTAACCACTCCTCCAGTGAAAGTTCACTACACCTTCGATAAAGATAATCAGGAACGCTGCCTCGCTCGATGGCCTCACATTCTTTACATTCAAACGATTCCAATGGATAGCCAGACAATTGGTGTGGTCGACTTGGGTTTGTGTTTGCAAGCCATTTCGCAGTGCAGCCCAGAGCTCGCCGGGGACGAAGAGAAGGATTACGCCATTTACGCTTTCGATTATTCCGAGCCAGACACACCATTAGTAGGACAAGGTTTGCTGTCCCGGGGACTCAGCCAGGGACCTGAACCACGAGAGCCAAAGTTGATTACAGGGCGAGTTACCAAGAATATTCTTGCCATCTTTGGAAATGGTATTAAGGAGACATTGGAGGTTAAATTAAAGTTGACCGCCATATCGAAAATCCCTCGGAATGATCCTTTATCCCGTCCACAGTCCGCTGTACCACACCCACCAAACTTAGCAGCATCGTCGTCTGTTCTATCAGATAGTGGAGAATGGGGTTCTTTTGTCCAGTCTCATCCTGGACTTAGTCAGAAGCAGTCAGCGCCGCCGATGAATCTACCCACACTTGCTCCAGCACCTATGCGGCCCTATAATTCAAGTTTTGAGGCAAGAAACGATACTACTCACTATTATCCGCCTCTGCAGCCTGCACCCAGCAGCCGGCCCAGCTCAGTTGACCCGAGTTCCAAGGAACGGAACACGCCATCTTTCAGGCAAACCCCCCCGGTTGTTCCTGTAAGGAGAAGTCCCGCTGTCGAGGAAAATGCGTCAAGCCAACCTATCCCAAAATCCGTGAAGCCGCAAAGTCAGTCTCGTCCCAATTCTCGGGCGTCAAGCCGCCCGCCCACGGGTCGACCTAGGGGCCGCCCTCGAAAGCGACCCCTTGCAAGCGAAGGCAATACCTCAGGATATGAAGATGGGACGGATGGAGATGACGCACCTTCACGGGCCAAGAAGAGAGCCACGACTACGCAGGTGGAGAGAAGTAATACGGCAACCTTCGGGTCCGCTCCAGAGTCACTCCGTGTTGCGGCCAGCACGGCAGGATCTATTCGCAACTTTCGGCCAGTTGCACCTGCTGGAGATGTACAGGCAAGAAGCCATCTACAAGAGGAGGGTCCTAGGGCACCAACTCCGGTTCCCGAACCACGCTTCCAGGGACACCCTCATTCTAGAGTCATGACACAAAGCAACTTACGACGGCAATCTATAACATTTCAACCGATGGAGGGCATGTCTAACTCATCGTTTCCCGATCCCAACGGCTCAATGAGTCAGGACGGTCGATCGCCTATAGATTCGGTTGCTCCATCACCTTTCAGTGACGAGGCTAGCCCTGCCGATATCAGCTCATCTCCACCTGTACCGAGATCAGTAATGTATAGCATGCAGTCTAGTCCCGCTCCCTCGAGCCCAGTCTTGCCGCCAATGAGAGCACCTGCCGAACAACCGGATTCTGGATTCATGAGTGGTGGATTAGAGGATAGCCGGGTAGAAGAAGATTTTACTAAGAAAGCCGCTACTGCGCCTAACGCCGTTGCTGTGGCAGTGACAAAATCAAAGCCGCGCCGGAGTCGTGCGAAGAAGCAAGAACCAAAATCTCAGCAAACCCTCCATATCCATAATGAAACGCCAGGACCTCCTGAGTTGCTACCTCAAACATCAATTTACAATCCGCCTCGTGCCCAGGGGTCTAGAAAGAAATCGAACGCGGGCACGCCCGTTGCGACCGAACCCCCTGTTATAGATTCGATCAATACTAAAGGGCCAGAGATGACGGAGAACGTTGAGCTGGGGACGATGGGAGAACATTCAACGCACAAAGCAGAACAAATGCAGGTTGGCATGCCTCCTCCAATTGACTTTGATGCTCTGCAGGCGGCCTTGAATGAATATCCAAACGACCAGCAATTTCTTGGGCCGCTAGATATGGATGTTAACTCTTTTAGCCCAGCTGATGATGCTGCTCTTCCCGGAAACGAGACTCCACATCCTGATGTCTTGAACGAGGGGAAGATGGAACCGCCCGTTATACCTACGCCCGCATCAGAGCCATCTGTTGAGCCAGAGCTCCCGGCAGTTCCTGCCAGTGATCCAGTGCTGCCGCAATCATCACAAACCATGCCTCCTATGTTCAGCGGACCCCATCCTCAGACAGACGCTGTTGATGGTGTGGAATCAAGAATGAACAAGAATTATGTTAAACGACAAGCAATAAAGCAGAAACTAGAAGAGGCAGTAGCCTTAGGTGAAATGCCGTCTTTCTGTAGCAATTGCGGAGCTCTCCAAACGCCGACGTGGCGGAAGATTTGGAAACAAGAGCGTCGTGGCGTTCCGGAGTATCACGAATATTCCGAGAAACCCGGTCACGTCACAGCTATCAACGTGCTCGAGAGGGATGATGCTAATAACCCCACTCTATATGAGGTCATCAAGAAGTCTCTAGGTCCTATGGATGATAAGAGCAAATGGACTGAAACGATCCTATGCAATCGTAAGTGTAGCAACTATGTGAACTTTTCACGCCTTCTTTTCTAATAGCTCAACAGCATGTGGGATATGGTTTTCCAAATGGAAGGCACATCGACCGCCGGAAAAGTGGGAAAAGGATGAACAGAGGCTCACCCAGACGCGAAAAAAAAGGGCAGCTGGTGGCGGAACGTCACGGTCAAGAAAGGGCAGGGCGAGAAGTGATGGTCAAATGAATCTTCATTCAGAAGCATGTCCGCCAACAGATCCAGCTGGACCATTGGATGCCCCTCAGTCACCTAAAGAATCAACCGCAACAATGCTGAACGGTGATCAGGCCGACAACGTATCCGAGAAGGGTTCCGGACGAAACCGCCAAAGGACTACCACAGAACTCAAGGACCAAGGTTCAACTCATTCTCGCACATCCCGGGCCAGCGGCACGGCAATGAGCCCCATTGACCTTGATGAAGAGCTTGGTGGAACACGCCGCTTATTGTTCCCCTCTCCGCGGAAAAACGGGGAACAGAAGATCCTTGGGGAGGTCGCTGTTAACGTCGTGCAAACCGGCCCCAAAGTAATCGAAATCGCGGATAGGGACATGACTGAAAAGAAGAGCAGCCACCCTAGAAGTCAAACACCAGAGCTGCCCAATAACGACTTCGTTGATCTTTTTGGCCCAACTCCGCGGCCCTCAACCCCCCCTCCCAATAAAGGGGTAAACAGCGGGCCGTTCAAAACCCCAACTCGACCAACACCGAGCCACCGCCCAGTCACTAGAAGCGTATCTAGGAGTATGCGATCTACAAGGTCTCTCGCGTCGCCAAGCCAGAGACTTCTGGAGCGAACCCCAACCCGTACTCCCCGTAAAACGCCCCGGTCAACGTTCCTCTCCAGCGCAATGCCCCGGCGTTCACCCCGTCACCAACTTCCATCAGAAGCAATGGGGGAGAACGGCCTAGGCACACCGTTGACACATTCGATCAGTCAGATGTTTTCAGACACAGACAACCTGATAATGCCTAGCCCGTCCCGTGGCTTTGAAATCGACTTCAGCTCGCTCCCGCACATCGATAACATCGATCAGCATAGCACGCTGTCTCATTTCGATTTCGCCACGTTACTAGCCACCGATTCACTCATGCCAAGCTCTCCACCCGCCCTCCGGAGTGGTGACCTGCTCGGCTTTGGCGGTAGCCTCGAGTTTGAGATCGAAGCGCACAGCTTGGAACTTCACCCTAGCCCCCGTCACAAAGTTGGTGTCAAGTACTCAACTAACCCTGATGAAAGCGCACAATAGCTTCGCAAAACTTATTCAATCCAGACAAATAGGTGCTCGGGATTCTCGGATTGACACCCATGTCGTGATATTTCTGCGTTCTGTATATACTTGAACACCTACAGCATATTGGGTGTTTCTAGCACCTAGTGGCACGCTGGGCTCTATTCTGTGAAGTTGCTTTACAGGAGTTTACTGGAATGGAGGGGATACCCCGAGGGTCGAGAACGGCGTTTCGGATACCCCCTTTGCACTTTGATTTTGACGGGTCTTTACATCTGCTGCGAGGTTGAGGAAGAACATGTCTCTACGCTACGAACATTTGCGCTCAGGAGTAACAGTACAGTAGACAGTGCTCATAAGTAGTTCAAAAGTGACTGCAATTTGATGACTGCAATATAACCATACTTCCAAAACATGATTGAACTAGTTCATATCCTGTTCGAGTTTCGTGATCACTTCGTTTGCGACCGTAGATGGTAGAAGTTATGCTCACTATTTTAAACGGTTTGATTGAACGTCGGGTATTTATTAGATGAGGAGCATAAATCAAAATCTGAACCTGATCAACATGTCATTTCCTTCATGCTTAGCATACTCTCCGCTTGGGCAATTCAGATCAAACTATAGAGTATATACCTGTTATTCTAAATCACCATCTCTTTAAAATTGAAGTGAGCAACGTTAGTATCATTATGCTCTATACAAGCGCTCCGGCCAGAGTACGCTGAAAGGACGTAGGAGTTCATGGTGGGGTATTCTCTCATCTCATTAGGCAACAGCCTATAATCCATAACTTCTAGCAGAACGTCAAACACACATAAATCATGGGCCCCAGGGTTCCTCAATCCGGCTAATTCGCCAGCGGCCGCTCTCATCTAAAATCATAGGGACATAATACTTCGAGGGTATACACGCTTCTCTAGGCATCAGTATGCCTCTTAATACAATATCTACCGCCTCTTCCTCGCGCTCTCTGCGCTGCCTGAGCTCCGCAAGGCTTGCTAGCCCTCCTGAACGAGTGCGATACAAGCGAGGAGAGTGCGTTGATGTCGAGAGTGGAGAATGCGTGGTGGAGCGCGTCGGAGACAGAGTCGGAGAGTGGCAATAGTTACTAAGCTTCCCCGTAGAAGACGGGGAACCATACACGGGCGTCTCAGTGGAAGATAGAGAATCAGAGTCATATACCGACGATGTCTCTTCGGCTTCAGGCTCATGCACTGGAGTCATTGGGATTGAAGAGTCTGTGAAATACGTTGATTGCGTGCTTTGGGTCACTGGCTGAGCCGGCAAGCTCTGGGCGGTCGATTGAGAGGATGGCTGCGTTTCTTCCTCAACAGCAGGCTGTGAGAAAACGTCGTCCAGGGAGTCCGGTACCGAACTGAGAACCTCACTAGTAGACGAACAATAGCTCGCGGCTCTGACGAGGTGAGAGGGTGGCGGCGTGCTAGGGATACGTTGTTGCCACGAGTTGGAACCCTCAGTTAGGGCGAATTGGGAAGATGGAGGCTGGTCACGTTCAATGGTGGGTTGAGAGGGGTGATTATCTAAAGGCAAAGATGAACTAAAAGCATCACTCGAGGATGAGCGGTAGCTTTCAGATCGGACAAGTTGTGAGGCTAGTAGATTATCATGCTCGATTACGAGTTGGGAATGTTCATTATCTAAGGAGGACGAGGAACTAAAAACCTCGCTCGAAGACGAGCAATAGCTTTCAGCTCTGGCAAATTGGGAGGATGCGGGAATGTCATGCTCGATTACGAGTTGAGAGAGTTCGTTGTTTAACGATGATGTAGAGCTGAAACTCGGAGATGAGTAACGACTCCCAGCTGTGGTTAGGTGAGCTGGTGATGTGCTTTGGTAATCCAGGCGCGTCGACTGCGTGTCCTGAGTTGTGGCTGGTTGCGAATATGGTAATACATCAGACTGAATAGCAAGTTGGGAGAGTTCATCGTCCAAAGACGCTACAGACGACGATGAGCTGTAAACCACGCTCGAAGATGAACTATGGCTCGTAGCTGTAGCCGGCCGAGGCGGAGTCTGGGAACGATGTTGATGATGAGGCTGCAAGGGTGAAAGGGAACGAGGGCGTTGTTGCGACTCAGGCTCAATCTGTGAACCGGCTGACCACCCCAGAGATACACGTCCGCGCGCGAACCGTCAGTTCATGCCACTGGTGTTGTCATACACAAACAGCTTCTTGTATTGGTGAGTGATTTCCACAACACTCTGGGCGACTTGGAAATCTAGTAGAGCCACAAGTTAATACAAGCATACGCCAGTCACGAGGTCTGATAAGGTAGCACAAGTAAGGCTTATTGTAAGACGCTGACAGCACCACGAACGGCCTGATCATGGCATATATGCCCGGGACCGGACGAGAGCCGGTTGCGGATGCGCGCGGTGTACAGGCGCAACAAAGTGATATAGTCAAGTTAAGCAACGTACCGACATTATTGCCCAGGTCCAACGCATTATAGACCTTGACGGACAAGTCCGGGTTCACCCTTCCGATGATTTGAGCACCATTCCCGGCCATCAGATGGGACTCCTTAAGAAAGAGGCGTGTTAGTTAGTGACAACAAATAAGCACATTGACAGCCGGTGAGATGGGGATGTGGTCCATACACGGTTGAGGATAGCATTGACTTCACCGTTGGCTTCGAGAAGAGCAGACTCGCCGCGAAGCTGCAAGACCTTGCCGACGACGATGACGTTCTGGCCGACATAGGAAGGGAGCATGTTGGCAGAAATGCGGGGCGTCGACACAGACTCCATGGCGATGAGATGCGATGCGGTGTGGTGGGTAAAACGAGAAAATGAAGGTGTGGGTAGGTATGTTAGAAAGATGTCAGCGCACAGGCGTAGGTGGGAGAGAGAGACAGGCTGGTGTAATGCCAAATCCAAAGAAACTTTAGTGTTGCTGTGAAAGCTGGAGTGATTGAGTGGGGGTTGGGGGAACCTGTCCAGCTTTACTACAGTAATTGACGCCTGCCTGAGGGCTGAACAAAAGTGCAATTCTGAAGAGGGGCAGCAGCTGAGGTAAATTGAAACGCGCTCTTGGATAGTACCTACCGCGTTTTCGGTCTGCGTGACAAGGTACTTTTAGGTAGGTACGGAGTAAGCCTCACAAGCCTCTCAACAGGTTCAAAGGAATGTTGTAGGTACATATGTACCTGGAGAACCCACTTATAGCAGAGCCGTTGGAAACTGGCAGCTGCTGCCGACTGACTATCCAGCTGCTATCCAAATCTAGCATTCACATGCCACTAAACTACTGCTGTATGCCTGCTGCGGTCTGCTACCGCACCCTCCCTTCCAAAGAATTGGCTATGCTATCGCCAAGTTGATTGGATCGCCAGTTCAGTCTCGTTGTGGAAAAGCCCCGGATGACTGCCGAGCGAGGTATAGGATTGGCTGATGGGCACTCGTTTCAAATAAGTATGGGACATGCGGTGCAAACGTGCAATCAGAGCGGTCGTACACATAAGGCTGACCGGAGACAGAACCAGGGACCTCACTCAAAGAAAACCACACGGCTAGTCGGGAAGGTTGAGATCCACGTGAGCCGCTGTGCTTGTGAAGAATACCATACGCATATGCGTACCTTGGACCCTTCACGATCGAAGAGGCAGGGAATGTGCTTCACTGCATTTGTGAGGGGATGGACCTATAGCTCCGACGCGAACGTGTGGCAAAGCCCGCCTCACGCCACTCTCGTCGGGCTAGTCTAACCACGCCGCTTGTAGGCTGTTTGGAATTCGGCCTCTGGAATACGTGCAAAACTATGGGACAACGCTTTGCGCTATAGAGCGAGCGAGTCGTAAAACTGCCGTGTAGTGGCCAAAGATTGCGGCATCTATCTACCTACCAGACAGACAGACATGTACAAGTCAGTCTTAGGAGATCAGGAGTCAACGTCGTATGATTACTATCCGCATCGGTCCCGCCAGTCAATGAGCCCTTCGGCTAGCGTCTTCTCGCTCTTGTGCTCTATGAAACACTCACCTCTATGTAAGCACCACACCTTTGCCATCAGCCGTGCTGGTCGTTTAAGGCCACGAACGCTAGCTTACCACCTTACATACTTATAGACTCACTCGCCTGCCTGCCTCAAGAAAGTTCTCACGGGCCGAAGACAACCTGTAGCCACGTGAGATGATAAGGCAACACATATCTACCTTGGATCTATCTTGAGAGAAACAGAGTATGCGCATGCAAAGACTGCACATGTGGAATTTAGCTATTGCGTGGCCTCCAGCTACGTACTCCAGCGACTTCCTATACCACCTCTCCAGAATGTTCTATTGACTGCTTATGCGGTCGAATCCCGCTGCGGGTTACCAAAAGCCGCAGCTGTTAATGCAGGCTACAACCATAATACTTTAAAACTCTGTAGCTTGGCTACGAGTACTTAGTTTAAGTTGGGATGGAACCAGAGGCATTCCCCTAGTGCTATCTTAAAACCTTCAAGCGGAACATTCGGAGTCCACCGACGCCCAGACCGCAGGTATGCATCCAGACATGCATACAATACGTGCATCCTGGTCTCGTCGTAGACTTACACCCATGGCGATTTCAACAGCACCTGGGACCAGACGCTTATCAGACTTCCGCCGTCGTATGCCAGAAAACCTAAATATCGTCACCGCCCAATCAGACACGACACATTTATTAGAACGCCCAAGCCCCGTATAGGTCCATTATTATTATACTCAATTTAGAAATCCCCGTCGACCAATTAACCCACACTCGAGGTGTCCAACAGTGTTGATCTGCCGCCGTCTTTGGAATCCAGACTTCAGATCGAGCCGCTAGTCTCCATCTCTCTGCCACTCCGTCTCTTAACTCCCATCCACCTAGACTAAAAACTTTGATACACATCTTAATGTACTATGGCAACCCAGGGATAGACCATGGCGAATTAGTGGCGATCATTTTGGTAACAAAGTTTGCTTCCACCTGGAAGTTAGCATCTGATTGCTGTCAAGCTTGCCTGATCCCGATCCTGGCGATCAACACTATAGTTTAGCTCGACGACACTATCTCGCCAGTTCAGGCACACATCCTTGAGACGGGACAATGAATATCCTAACGAAGAGGATATAATTGAAAATCGCCTAAACCCGGCCAGGACCCGGCAACTAGAGCACGTATCTTTCTATACTGAGTATAATTGCTCAGTAGTAGTTCTAGGATTATGATTGCAAGGCCCGTCTCCAGTTGCCGGTTTTCACATGTCCCCCACCCTACCCTACCGCAGTCCTTCCGCCCCGAGTAGCCTCGCACAGTATATCCTACAATAATCCAGATAGAGGGGTATCGGAACGCCTCGGGACGAGTCTAATGCCTATTTTCTTAAGCGTCCACTAAGTCAAAGGCCATAACATCCAAATTAGATATCTCTAGCTACATTCCTCTCGCCACTTGCTTCCCGTCACGACCCTATCGAAGGCAACACATCCTAGCTGTTATGCCCCCACCATACGTCTGTCATCCTCCCCGGGAAACGGATATTTCGCTCCTAGCATGTCTCGCAGTTCGCCGCAAGATCAATACTGTGTCAGGAAGTACGGGGAGGGGCATGCGTTGAGGGGTACAGCAAAGTAAGTTTCGTTCCGAGTTTGACGTGTCTAGTGCCATTCTTTATTGGTACCATACCAAGCTCATCCATGTCTATTTGTGTCCTGCATCTAGTTTGGCCATGTGAACCTTTGAATCGGTTGGTAGGCCATGTTACCAGCTACTTTTTGTTTGCGTTCGTCTTAACCTCGAGAGTCTTCCTTAGGTACAGATCACACTTCCTTTTCAGCGTCTCCGTGCTCTCCCGGCCAATTGGTTGACGATCCTATCCTTATTCTTATCAATAACTAGTACATGCCTGTAGCCTCACCGCTACCTATTAACAACGACCTGAGGCTCTTGTCGATGCCTAATACTCGGCCAGATCGACTAATCTGCGCCAGCCACCCGATAGGACTGCTTAGCCAACCACGGAGGCACCAATTCACCCTCACAAGTCTAATCCTCCATTGGAAGCTCTGATTATAAATCAAATTCCCCTTCTTAACAACACTCGAACCGTTGTGACTACTTGGGACTTTCCGGCCCCTTTCTATCGTTTCACCTCAGAAGCAAATGAGTACCGACGACAAGATGAATGAGACACCAAGTTACACCCAGTTTAACTTCCAGAATGAGGAAGACCTCAGCTTCGGGATGTTCGATGTCCCCAGCACCACAAATCATCCAGGGTTTCACCAGGGCATGCAACCAGAGGCATTTGCTGACGCTTTTTCACTTCATGCACAAACCTCCTCTGGTCACATCTCATCTCAAAATTCACCGTTCGCATTCATCCCGCGAAGTTTCGTGGCTTCGTACAACGAACACGCGCGGTCATCACCTCCTTATCTGCCACACACAAAATTCGAGTCCCCGGCGCTGTCAAACGGATCGTCGTCAACTCCCGAAACCAACGAATCCCAGCAGTTACTAGTCACGCCCAAGAACGCGTCCACTACCAGGCACATTGATGAGGGTGGTGACATAGAAGAGGAAGAAGAAGAAGACGAAGAAGATCTTGACGGTGACCCTTTGCCCCTGCTAAGTTCTCCCTCGGCGCGGAACAAACTAGGGGGCAAGCAACACAGGACAGCAACAATAATAAATCCCAAAGAAAAGGAGGGCAAGCGCAGACACTTCCTCCAGCGGAACCGGGTGGCGGCAATGAAGTGTCGCAAGAAGAAAAAGGAGTGGGTCAACGACCTGGAAGAGACCAAGTCCGGGCTGGAGAGCCAGAACACGCACCTGCACATGGAGCTGGACGGGCTCGTCGACGAGGCGAGCCGCATCCGCGCACAGCTCATGGTCCACGCCAACTGCAACGACGCCAATATCGACAAGTGGATCGAGAACGAGGCCAAGCGGTTCGTCATCGGCACCGGCGAGCGGTACGACCAGATCCTCGCCCACGCCCACTTCAACCCCACGCAGGGCCAGGGCATGGGCGACAACCCACAACAAGACGGGGGCATGCCCTCGTCATCGTCGGCGGGGTCCGAATACCACAACGGCGGCGGTGGACCCAACCTGATCAGCCCGCTGGCGACGCCGTCGTCCCAGCTCCCTCCCACCCCGCACCCGCACCCGCACGCCGGCAACGCGGTCCCATCATCCCCAGCCTTCTACACGCCGAACGCGCCCCCGTCGATGAGCACACCCGGCTGCTACGGCGTGCCGCCCCACGAGGCGGCGCAGTTCGCGCAGGGCCTCGGCCAGACGCCCGCGGGCGACGAAGAGCCCGACTACGACGGCATGCCCATATCGCTGTACGACCACCCCGTTAGCTGAGATCCGGCTTTCCCTAGTGTCGAATCATTCATCATCCCAGCACATTCCGGTTCTTCACTAGGGTAGAAAACTACCGTTCCTCGCCCGCTCACCCACTCTCCCACCATAATGATGATAAGATTGCCTGTAATAATAATAATAGGAGGAGGTCGGGTTTTGTGTCTACCTAGTATTTTTTTTTTTTTTTTGCCTTGCCAGATTCGAATACACCCCTTCGATTCTCGCTGTTGGTTCGGCCAGTTCGATGGCCCACCACCCCCCCGCTTTATACCCTTTAGCAACTTTTTGTCCCTTTTTATCCCCCCCCTTTTTAATCTCTCTCCCTTTTTTTTTTAATCCTCCTACCTAGCTCGGAGTTTGGGGAGTGTGGCGATGGGTATGGGTATGGGTATATGTATCCTTGACTATCTCTCACGTCACCATTGGATGAAACTTACTGTTACAGGAAAGGGAGGGAAAAGGAAGTATGATTATTGGACGGATGGATGGATGGATGGTGTGCATATTATTGTAACATTTATAACGAGGCACCGAAATGCGGACTTGAGGGTTGGGACAGGTGGATACATGAACGCAGATACTGACGATACTGGAGATAGGTATCTATCTGTGCTGTGGGTAATGTATTATATTAGTAGGTAGGTAAGGTGTCTTGTGTATATTGGCGGCAGGTTGATAATGCATCTATCTTTTGATATGTAAGATGGCTCTGTGACTCGATATTGAACGTGTTTAAATAGTAGTCAATGGATTTGGTGCTAACAACTTCTACTTAATCATTATCACAGCATTATACTTCAATAATTATTTTAATTATAAAGATATTATAGAATGTCGTTTCGAGGTCAGCATTACAATAATTGTAGCAACGTTGAATTAGCATTGTGGCGACCAAGATGAATCGGGTTCAAGACGACCAAAACTTAACATCCTTGCCTGTCTATTCGGCCCCCATGGAATATCGTCATTGTAGTCATTACCTCCTCCCACATATTATTTAAAGCAGTGTCGTGACTCTTTCAAATCATTATGCTTCCTTGTGGTTGTGTTACAATTTTGTATTGTACATTTCTCTTCGTATTTACACGAACGTACACTTTCCGCTCGTTACGGTAGTAGGCGGTTCCTGTATACAACTAGCTAATCAGCATAGCACGCCGACAACTCAGGTCGAATGCTAGTCTCTTCATCCATGTTCGATGCGCCCTGGCCTCGATAAAGCATCCGTTAAATGGCGTCTCCCTACTCGACAATAATGTCGCCGCTTACTGTCCTGCTCGGCAAGGCGGCGTTGGTGACGAATACGCTGGGGATAAGATCGCTCTGGTGACTCTCAATCATATGCATAAGGGCGTCACGCTCCACGACAATGCGGCCCGTCTCTAACAAATCCTTGACGTCTACATCGCTAACATCAAGGGCGCGGCCCCAGTTGGGCACGAGGTCTAGGGCCTCAAACAGAGTGTCGCGGGGCGAACTGGTAATGAAGGTGCTGCGTCCGGCCTTCCGCCCCCAGCCGTTTGTATCAAGCACCTGCTTCACCCACTTCGCGCGGAAGCCAGCCTCCAGCTCGGCGCTTTCGCGCAAACCGGCTTGGAGCAGGGCCTCGAACTCGGCAGGCATGGGCAGCTCCATGCCATCTTGGCAGACGATGAGTTCACCCCGACGATACCGGTACGATAGCGCGGTCCGCCATGCCAGGTCATACACCTTGCGGGTGATCTTGGTGCCGAAGTCGCGCGGCTTCGGGCCGAAGGCCTTTCCACCACCACGGCGAATCGGGGATTGCTTGGTACCCACACGGGCGGCACCGGAGCCCTTCTGCCTGCGTAACTTCTTGTGCGAACCGCGCACTTCCCACCGTGTCTTTGAAGAGGCGGTACCCTGGCGTGTGTTGTCACCCTCATAGACCACGGCCAGATGGAGAATATCGCGACGTAGCGGGAGGTACAGGTGTTTCGAGGACCAGGATTCCAGGCGTTGCGGCTCGTAAGAGGGGAAATTGAAGATGGTCACGGGGACGGTCGCCGCTGTGCACACAAACTACAGGTTAGAATGATACGTAGAGTGCAAGTCGTGTTGGAGGCGTCGTGGCGTGGGGGAGCTGGAGTGGGACGAACCTGGTCTCCAGAGAGTGCTAGACGGCGAAGAGGTGGTGTTTGTGGTTATGATTGGTAGGGGAGCTTCTGTGGCCATTGTGCGCGAAAATGTTGTCGACGGGATCCGGATCTAGAGGGAGTTAGTTATAAAAGTTGGTGTTGGTGTTGGTGTTGGCATACCGAAGCCGCATCTTTGCAGGAGTGCGAGGCCAGACCCAGGCTCAGGCCCTTCATGGCCTCGTTGAGACCCCTCACCCCTCTGGCGGCCATCGCTGGTGCCAGGCGTGAGATTTTGTTATCTCGGCACTATGACGCTCGTCGCGGAAACTGGCAAGAGAGGTCAAGTTGTGACAAGCAGGTATGCGACGATTAATTATACCTAATGTCGAACCCCGGAAAAATTATTGAAGGAACATGAAGAGCGGGAGCCAGAGCCAGAGCCGTAGCCGTGGGCTTTACCCACAACAGCGAATTAGAGAGCTAAGATAGCGGTGGGGGCCCGCTTTTTAGATCGGCGGGTGTGCGTTGATGGGGCTTTTTTCGGGTGGGAGAGAAAGAGCATCAGGAAAAGTCAAGTCTGGTCTGTTCGTGCCTTACCACCCTTCTCTCGCCAAAGGCCCCAATTGGCACCATGTCAAGCTGCCGGAGGGTCGCCAGGCCCCTCGTGCAGTCAATCCACCAGCATGGCCTGCTATTCCAGACGTCGACGGCGCTCGCTCGCTGCTTCTCCATAACATCAGCTCGGCAAGACGAGGTGCCTCCGACCACGACGACAACCGAAACCACAACCACAACGACGTCATCGACATCGACATCGTCGTCAACACCGACCTCGACAAATGCCGTCGTTGCTGAGTCTGCGAAGCTGCGCATGCGGGATCGTCTCATGGACCCGAACACCACCACCGCACATTGGGCCGAGCGGAAGCTGATGCGCACTGGCACGCCGCCCATCGGATCGCGCCGTCGTCGTGCTGCCATCCGGACCTCGCAAGACGTGCCTTTCGAGCAGCTGCCCTACCAGTGCTTCCAAGATGCCCGCAAGATCCTGCAGGAGGACCGCCAGGAGAAACTACGAGCCCTCGCCAAGGAGTCGGCCAAGATCAAGCGCCTCGAGGACACGCCCGCTGACCAGGTCCCTGGCGGCCAGCGAAAGAAGGACTTGCGTTTAACGAGTTTGCGGAAATACCTCGAGGAGCTCAAGATCCTAGTCGACGTCAACGACCCCATTGTCAAACGCCGCTTTGAGGATGGACTCGGTGAGTCCTGACGCTCATGCCAGGCCCGTGAGTGTTAGAATGCTGATCAAATTGAACAGGTGACATGAACAAGCCTATCTATCGATACCTGGCGGAGAAAAAATGGCGTGGTTTACCGTACCGCATCATTTCTCAGCGTATACAGCAGCTATACATCGTGCCTGATGTTCTCCCCAAATTCGAGCCTGTTGCCGATGTGCAGCTCTATTTCCGCCGAAAGAGGGTCGAACCCGGTGAGATGCTGGACTCGAGGGTGTCCGAGGTATCGCCCCGTCTAAAGGTGCAGGTCTTCAACGCGGGCCAACGCCTCGTATCAGTTGCAGTGGTCGACTTAGATGTCCCCAACGCCGAGACCGACTCGTTCGATCGCCGGTGCCATTACCTCGCCGCCAACATACCCATTGCTCCTGACCAGCCTTCTCTGCCTCTCGGCAAGGTGAACAAGGACACCCAGTTGGCTGTTCCGTGGCTCCCCGCTTTCTCGCAAATGGGGGCACCATACCACCGGTTAGCCGTCTTCGTCCTTGAACAGAAGGATGGCGCGACTTTAGATGTGGCGAAACTACGAGAGCTTTACAGCGGTCGCGATGGTTTTAGTCTAAAGAGCTTCCAAGATAAGTTCCCTTTGAAGGCCGTTGGTCTCAGCATCTTTCGAACCGTCTGGGACGAGGGTACTGCGGGCGTCATGGAACGCGCTGGCGTACCGGGCGCCGACATCCAATTCAAGCACAAGCGTGTCTACTCGCTCAAGGGCCCCAAGAAGGCCCGTGGTTGGGAAGCCAAGAGGTCCAAGCCCAAGTACAAGTCTCTGTGGAAGTACAGCAGGAGGATCTACGGCATGAACAGACGCCGTTAAGTGACGTATCTGTACTATCTTTGAAGTCGTTGTATCACCATGTGTACAAAATGCGCCGGGGTGGTGATTCGAGCGTGGAAGACAAAAGAAAGATGGGTTCATATAAAGCGTCCTTGGAGAAGGCAATCCACGTTGTATCATATCACATTAAACCCATAGCCCTGTGCATAATACTACAGAAGATATTTTGGATATCAGCCCAGCTTCACTACATAGTGATCGAGTCGGAGCCTCAATTTTCTATCTCGAGCATTGGGCCCCATATTTACTACGGACAGAAGGTGTTGTTTAATTCCGCAAGCTAGCAGTACTACAGTGACCATATTGAAGCAGTGTGACTTAAATAGAATTAGCCAATAAGGGGTTAGTTTTTGTATGTGTGAAAGGATATGGGATTTCAAGGGGCCAAGAAATAGGGGGCATCCAACACTTAGCCACCTTGGCTTGTTTCTTCGGCTCTTACTTGGCTTTTTCTTGTTGTTTTTTATTGAAGTCTATTGCGGTAGCTTTCGTCAAGTAGTTTCCCATCTCATCTCTACGATTATGGCCACTTGGTAGCTTTGAGTGTGTACTAGTTAACCTCCCTCCCCGACTGGGGGTCGAAGTGGCAAAGGTCGCCGAGGCCAGTTCAACATATCTAGGCAGAGCGCCTAAAGCACATAGTCAACACTACCTGCTAGATATCGTCTTCGTTCTCGGCCAATCATAGATGCCCCATTCGTGATCTAACGGATTTAATGTCAAAGACGTTTATTCATCTTACTCGCCGCTCAAGGGTCGAGCCTTGGCTTACCATGAATCCCACAATATCATCACCCCTTTAGGTAATATCTTCTGTGTCTCCGAATACACGAGGCTAGGCCGAGTTAAACATTTACGTATGCCGGCGCAGCCCCCCACACGCATTGCGTCTGCCCAGCCAGGCATAGCCCTCGAACCTTTCGGGGTGTGTAGAACTAGCCGTTCGAAGCCGCGCCAATGAGCAGTTACGATCTCATTGTTTGTAAAAAGCGGTTCATATAGATTCCACGTCATACCCAAATGTTGGGAACAGGCTGCTTGTTCCTGGACGATGGTGGGGGTACAGATCCCATATAGGAACCCGGTCGCCGACCTGGATGGATTCGCACGCTGTATTTCCGCGGTTACATGAGGGGATTATGATGTTACAATCATCTAGCACAGGAACAGAGATCACGATCCCAAGTTCTATGTCTCCGTTTATACGAAAGGCCTCAAAGTTAAAATTCCAGGGCCAAGAAACACGAACAAACTCTAGTGTACCTGTCTAACCACATTCCATTCTTCGACCAGAGTTCCAGTGACGAATTATGAAACGCCTCGTGTTTTGTATGCATGTGGGCTAAAGGTTAAAGGTTGAACAGAGCCGCTTGGCACGCAGCTTTAAAGTTTATATCCTGCACGCACATGAATAGCGATGGTGATGTAGGTAGGTCGCGGACCGCTACCGTCCGCGACAAACCGGCTCGTGTTCCTTGAACTATATTATTGCTGGCAGGATGCCATGGGACGAGCTGTGTCGGACACTGTACGATAACATACGCTCCCTCCTCGGGATTTGACAATACGATATTATAAATCAGAATGCAAGCTCCGGGATAGGAACGGGTACCGGCTATCTCGTCCTGAATCTGTGGTGAAACATGTTCTTTCCGTGTGTGTGCGGAGTCTGCAGCAGAAAGAATCTGAGATATCGTGTTGAGCTAGATCAAACTCGATATTAGGCTGCCGTATTAGAGATATTAGTGATGAAGCTCTACGCCTAATGCGCTACTTCTCGTTCATACGCCGAGGAGTTGATCTAGTAGTAGGACCTTTGCAGGGTTCTATATACTGGCGTATTCGATTTATCTTATTGTTCATTATAATTTATACTGCGGCCTTGAAATTCAGGGAGCTGGCCGTTGTGGTTTTGGTGAGAACTCCTTGTATGAGGCGGTCATCGATTTATTGTTATTTTCTAGTCAACAATGACGGGCTAGGACTATCACAGTATGGATTGTGAAACGGATAAATTCAAAAGATTCACATACATACAACGGCATCACTGCTTTTAGGACATAAAACTTAAGGAGTTCGACTACCTACCTATCTAACTAAGACCAATTCGATTCCCGTTGTAAGCTACATATTCTACTAGAACTATAGTTGCCAAGGAGATGAAATGTTTATGAAGATTGACTATATTGAATCCTGCGTGAAATCGCACGAGCACATTTAGCTATGCCTCTGTGCCAAGTATACTTGCCTATGACTTCTTAGTCTAAACCATCCGTTTCCAGACTCTTTCCCCAACTTTTTATAATAGAAGCACGAGTGTTCAAATGTCTCGTTTCTCTCATCTACTCCCTTTAACAGCAAATTTCCCTCCAGTTCTCTTTATGTTGTATAAAGAAAGGGGAACAGCGAGGTTTATATAGATATACCTTTCCGATCATAAATCATTAATAACTCGAACCTACCAACCCTACCAAGACTTGAATCGAGCTCTGCTCTCTGAGATTTACAAGATCAAAGATGTCCGAGAGAATATCGAACTTCAGGGACTATAACCAGAGCCTGCCAACTTCGCGATCTCGCGCGCCACAATGTTCTGACCGGGGTCTTTCTGTACAATATCGCCGAAGTATTTTGCCTTGCTTCTAATAGCATCGCCTGGCTCGCGGCTTAAAATCGTAGCGAATGCGTCACGAAGGCAGTCGGCCGTCCACTGCGGCGCTCAAGTCAATCACCACCATTCGAGCGGGGTCTACGAGGGGGGTTGGAGCCGTGGAACGCTTCTAGGGATACCATTTCGGCCCGAAAGGAACCTCTTTACTGTAAAAGAAAAGACAAATATCACCGAGATGATCACTTACCCAGGGACTCGCGTCAGGACAGCCCCAGATACCGATGCCGGTAGTCTGGGCCAGCTGCGCGAAGCTATAGTGGTCTAGCCACTGCGGCAAGATGAGCTGGGGCACTCCAGTTCTGCGTTCACGCACATAATATCAGTTTCTTTCTTTAAGCAGGACCGGAAGACATTGTGGTCATGTTTACCCGAGGGCTTCGGAGTAACACCCGGCACCGCCGTGGTGGACCGAAGCGACAATGTGCCCAGTCTCCAAGAGGGAGACCGGCTGAACCTCTAACCACGACTCCATCTTGAGCCGTCCGCTCTCCAGGTAGGGAACCAGTGGCGCCATGAACTCATCGCCGTACGTCGTCCCCTCGGCGTCGTAAGGGACCTTCATGAACTTCCACAGGATCTGCAGATCCGATCTCCAGGCCAGAGTGTCCGCGATCGCTCGCGCCACTACAAGAAATTAAAGGTTAGGAGTTGCCACTTACGACGATGATTTGACTCGGGTTGGGGACTTATAAGGATGGCAGGGAGCATGTGTGAACACTATCTGCCAGAATGTGTACCCAGGAACATAGAAATGCGTACTCATCGTTGCGTGGGTTTCAGTCCACACGAACAAACTACCGAGGCTGATGAGCACGGTCGGCGCGTGAGCGAGCCATTCAGTCAGGGCTGGAGCCTGCTCTTCGGCCGACGACACCGAGAGCATGATTGGCCCCGTGAGAGTGACGTTTTGCGGGAGCACCTCGACGGGGATCGACGCCCCCGGGAGGGCTTGCGTAAAATAGGGCACGTCCTCGTTGCGGATATTGAACCAGTTGACTGGATCGGTAAGTCCCTTCGACGCTATGTACTTCTTTACGTCTGTGAAGCGGGACATGCGAAGCATGGCGTAGTAGTATTGCATGTTGATGTAAATGTTCTCTGGTAGCTTTGCCCACGGTACGGGATACGGTATGCCCGAGCCCATGCTACATTGAAATAAGTCCCGGCCATCATGATTCATTACAAGAATATAGAGAGATAATGGCCGCCCAGCTGCCAGCCCTGTCAGTTTAGGGAGGATTTACGTACACTGGATACTTCCATAGCCAACTAAAGTAAGGCTGTTCTAGAGGGAAGTTCTCGACAGGAGTGAGAGGCGAAATGAACGCATGAAGTCTGCTGCTGTTCCGCGTTGCGTGGATAGCGGGTCGTAGTGTAGTATCCAATACAACAAGCGAGGGGTCTACCTCGTCGATTATGTCTAAAATAAGTTTAGACACATTGTTCCTCCGCAATTTCATCTTACGGGGGAAGAAATGCTGACATACCTGTAAACCTGTGAAAGAGTCTCATATGATCTTCCCCCGACCACGGCGAGGTGTAGTAGGGCATATCTCGAATAACAGTCTTGACTCCGGCATGGCCAGGCGGATGGAGGACGCTGGTCGGCTCTCTCCCCTGCGTCGCAACAACATCTATGTAAGAGAGGTTGGGGAGTTTGTAATAGACAATGCGGCGGGCTGACGGCTGCTTCTGGCGGGCTTGCTCTGAAATCTGCTCCAGCTTGCGAGCCATCGACGGGAAAGAGGCATAGTGCACCTCGACTTCGGGGTAGCGCGTCAGTAGAGCGTATGCCGTTGCCACGAGGACGTTACCTAGCCCAAACTCGCTATTTGTCAGGAACAGGACGGTGTTGTTGCGGCCGGGGCGGATCGCCGTGATCCGCGGAGCCGTGGGCGGTGTCCACTGACTGGCGATCCACGCCAACACCGCCATCGTTACGGCTCCAGAGAGGAATAGACCTCGCAACATGGTTAGTAAGATATAAGTTTCCGTTTAGTTTCCGTTCCACAAGGGGGGCCTTAGGTAACTCGAGAGGAAGAGACGAAGGAGGGAATAAATGAGCGATCGGAAAGCGGAGTCGAACAGCCCAAGACTCTTATCAGCATCAGCACAGGATTCCCGATCGGGAGGGCTCGAAACTGTCATTGAATTGTTCGATTGGATCGCGGGTCTGCAGGATAAGTCAGCGCTAAGGGATCCATGATGGTTACCCTTGCCAAGTCCATTCCATGTCGATATGTAAATGAGGTGACGATGTACATATATCCCGGCTAAGCTTTTGATATGAAGGATTTACCAATTTCAACGGCAGCCAATACATTTACCTTAAAACGATCCATAAATAGCAGTTTCCAAACTAGAATATCTTCGTTGGATACTTTGTTAACAACAGTCAGTTGATCGAAAACGTAGCTTACTTTTACATCTATCTGAACCGAAGCCGATAAGCCATCAGCACCACGATAGCGAGTGCCTGGTACATGCATGAACGCTACGTTTAGTCAGAGGCCGATAGTAATCTCTTTCTCACCAATATTCTTTACCTTGTTGAAACGGCTGGCTTGCGGGTTTAGACGCCGGAACAGGTACGGGGCAAATATGAATAACGACTAAACTCAAGCCTTTCTTATTATCTGCCTCCTTGATGTAGCTGGGCGGCTCAGAAAAAGCCTCGTAGTTGGGATGGCTGGACGTGAGTGTAGATACCATCCGTCTGACTGAGATTCATACTTTTCAGCCCCAAATTCTGAGGATAGGGCGTGGGAGACGACGTACTAATTCTAATGTGGATGTATAAAAACTTTTCATGCTTTCTACCGCTTGTAATTAGTAATGCCGAAGGGCAAAACCTTAGATATATTAGGCAAGACGGCTCAAGTTGCTTCCTGTCACAAGGCATAGAGACAAAGGGACTTTTGTATATGTATCTAATATAGCCTCACGTAGCTTTGAGACCCATGTGCAACAACAAGAGTCTATTGCCTACCGTATACCGGACCCGGGTTCGTGACACTTCCTAAATGGATTTTCATCAGACTATCACTAATAATATCTTCGATGAGTGTTTGCCATCTACTGGTTCGTGGCTATCCACAGCAGATAAATATTGAAGTAGCGTATCTCGGTACAAGCCTCGGCCGTACGCTAGGAAGGGGTATTAATACTAGTAATAGCATACGAAGTTGACAACCGTCCAAGATTCAGGATTGAACCCAGCTTAAGTTCTAGAATTGTTAAAAATGTTTAAGGCCACTATCATGAACCCGAGTACATGGTAGGTAATAATAGACTCTTGTTGTTGCACAAGGGTCCGTAAAACATCTACATGAGGTTATCCTGAATATATACAGAAGTACTTTTGTCTGCGTGACAACCACTAACGTTATCGCTCAATTTCCTATGCGAAGTAACAGCCACAAAAAGTGAGTAGAAGTTATAGCTAAGTGGATGTTGTATATATATGGTCTGTCTATATTAGGGCCGCAAGGAGAGGAAATAAAAATGAGAAAAGAAAAGAGGAGTTAGCCGTCGAGGGAATCGAACCCCACGGCCTAGCGATACTAACTGGAGATATTAAGTAAGTATACTAACGCTTTGGACGCTAGGTTGCTCGCTAGGCCGTACCAACTCGGCCAGGAGTCTCTAATGTTAAAATCCTTTACATATTACTCGTTGGGTGTGAGGTCTATGGAAGGGCTCGGACTAATGTAGGTTTGGGCAAGTTTTAGGATACGTAGATAGCCACAGATACAAGGTATATGCTAATGCCGGCGACGGTGTCTTTGAATCTTAGGTGGCTCTTTGGTGTTGACAGATACCTGTTCTACCCTTCTTAAAACTTTGCTCCTGCATGAGCTGGGACATGGATTTGTTGTAGGAGTAACAAGAAACAAGAAAGTAAATTTAAGCTTAGGTTATGCCTAGCTCCTCTAGAATATCTTAGGATAAAAGCCTAGAATAAGTTGTAGCATTAGGTGATACCTCGGTTAATATTATATCTTATTGGCACCTGAAAGAGAAAGGATAGACCCGATGCTGTGGATGTTGAAGCAGCAAGAAGCTACTGGACACTCGCCAAGCCTTGGGATAAAGTGAATAACTTTGAAATAGATATTATTTAAAGCACATCAGGTGGCAGATACCGGAATGTTGTTCAGTGGTCAAGCACAGCTCTAAGTGATGATCATTGTTGGGAGGATGGCCTTAAAACTTATAGGCTAGTTTCGTCTATATATCACCCATCTTCTTTATTTCGCGGCTGCGGCATTGTATACTGAAAGACTCTCGATATGCGGATTGAGCTCTTCCAATAGGTTTTATGCTTTAGCTAGTGAAATAGATAATTATCACTAGCTTATAGGTATAATAGTATTAAAAAACATACAGGTATCATAACCAAGCTAACTATTTTACTACTGAATTATGAATAAATGCGTAGCCTCTTAGGTATAAGGAATCAATACAAGAGATTTAATCATTATGATTTAAGGCAAAATACGGCTTTCTATATAATGGCTCACGACGTGGACCAACTAACCAGCGTTGTGAGAATTCTTAGCTATGAGAAGGCACTATGCCACTTGGTAAGAAAGTTTTGACATCCTTCTTTTGGTACTGCTCGTTAGAGGTATTGGAAGAAGTGGGAGATATAGGGTCATTATATATACCCCTAGATGAATTACGATCATAACTGTGGTAAGTCGACTAACAAAAAATGTTGTAAACTGGGGGACTGAAGACTGGATATTACGATATTAGGTATAAGGTATTTATAGACTCTGGTTATTACCCAAAGGTCTAAAAGCCTTCGTGAGGGCCATGGCCCATATAAATACATATTGTTTAAAGAAAGGTATCGTTGCAGTAGGAATTTACTATTGTAATTCTGGGGAAGTACAGGTTACTGTGAGGTGAAATGCGTGTCATGTACTGAAACAGATTGAACCATTTCCTCACTGAGATTGACTGCTGCATGGTCGGCATGACATTATGCTTTTATATAGATAACTACGCTAAGTACAATATCCTGATGAGCTAAACCATTCCGCGAGAAGACTGAAAAGCTAAGTAGAACGAGAGCCCACATTGATATATAGGAATTCTTCCACGCGCAGAATTGTAAGAATTCTAAGGATAATAAGTAGGCTGACGCCGAGTAGCCTTTGGACTCCTAGTAATTTGATTCCAGTTGCTTGATCTATGTCATACCTAGCTGTCGTTCTTAAGTCAATTAGGTAATCATTTATTGTGGTGGAACCCAACCTAGGGATAGAAAATGGCGGCTTTGCGGTTAAGGAATCACCTAGTTCTTCCTGAACTTTCATTTATCTATCACTAATTATGGCTGGCTTGTGCGAAAGTGGAAAGGCGCTGCATACTGTGGTGTGGCTTGTTGAAATACTTACTGAGTTGGTCCTTTCGAAACACAAACATAGGCCATAGAAGTAATTAATTGGAATAGCTGGAGACTTTGTCTTGCTCTGCGTTTCTAACCATTTGTAAAAATTTCATTTGCCAGAAAAACTGGGTTAAAGACAATGGGGACCAATGTTGTCGGGCGTAGGAAACCACAACGCTCGGTCTTCTGGATCGAAAGCATGTATTAAACACCAGACACCCAAGACAAATAGGCGGTGAATTGATGAGCCGTCTAAAACACGGCTTGAAACACCGCACGGTGAACTTAGCACTTGTTGGAAGGTTGTGACAGCTATCTCAGTTGGAAGCGAGACAGGCACAGTGGAGTCTATCTCTATCCATGGCGCAACCTATGTTGACTTGGATGCTAGTAACATATCAATACATCGGTAAATTAAAGAGCAAAGGCGAAGGATGATAGAAATGCGAGGTCTACTAGGCTCTCTTCATATCGAGTTTAGGCTTCAACCGTATCTGACTAAATCAATCGATATCCAAGGTAGTGGACCTGGACTGTATGTCTTGGTTCGATTGAGCGTCATGCTTCGTTCCCTTTCACTTTTGCCACTCTTTGCGTCACGGCGCAATCGTGTTACAAGGCGAACCAGTGCATGTTTATTCCCGCAATCTGCAAGGACGCGAGACAGTCGAACGTGTCCCCTGCGATGGCCAGCAGCCCAAGGTAGGATAGGTACGCGTGACTACTACTATAGATAGAAGATGAAGTGGCGTGGCGCGCGTATGTTGTGCTTCCCCCACGTCTCCCATGTGTACCTAGCATGTGTACCTATGTGCCTTGTTACGGGTAGAACACTTAGTTGGGCTTGTTTATAGATCCTGTGACACATAGAAGCATCTGGAGGGTAGAAGACGTTCCATTGAGGGTTGACTGGGGGTCATGCTGCTTTCCCGGAGGAAAGCTTCCTTCGAGTCATGCGAATCGAGCCTAGATCTTCCGATCTAAGGGCATACAACAGAAGCAAGGGACACACAAGTGCGGCAGGACGAAGGGAACCTGAAGGGTGTCTGGAATGAATAACCGTTTCTCACCGCTCATTTTGCACGACCATCGCGAGACGGGCTCGTGGACGGCCCTCTCACGTGCTCTACTTCGGGCCAGCTCGCCTTAGACTTGGTGCCGACCGGGCATTTAGTGACATGATAACACACCACCAATGCAACGCGACAGGATAATTGTGCGAGGAACAGACCCTTGTTGCATTCGAAAAACGCAGTCTGCGCCTCCTGTCCTCTCCCGATTGTGAGTTTTTAGCCCAAGAGCTGAGCTCTCTAAGATACCTCAGCCGAAGCTTAAAAAGCCGGGCGAGACAAACGGTCGGGTTCAACCTAGCAAGTCCGAATCCAGGGGAAACCTCGTATTCGCTACCAAGATCATGCTGTCGGTCCCCTGTCGCTTTTCCCGCCAGAACCGGACGCAGAGTGTGCGACATGGTAGTTGGCACCCACGCCCTAGTCCGCACGTAATATTCGGTTTCTAGAATCTTTCGTCTACTGCGCCTGAAAACGGCTTTTAGTGGTGAACCCCTGTGGCTCCGTGAACCAAGACATTCTGGTGCGGGGACAGAGGGGGATCGAACCCAGCAAGTCTACGGTAGACGCCGTCAGCGACTTCTCAATTGTTGCTGCCTCGGCTTCTGCTGGTGACGAGACGAGAGAGAAGCGTTCTAACTGCGGCGAAAAAGATATTGAAACTGTGCGAACTAAATCAATTTCTTCAATAGCGTCGAATTACTAACGTAGAAACACTACTCTGCTGTGAAACTAGTAGTCTTATCTTTACCAACGTTGGGAATCATACACTGGCGCATGGGGACAATGGTGTGAATAAAATCAGTAGGGCTTGTAATTAATATTATATACCACGAGCTGACGCGCGATCAAGCATTCTGACCATATTTGCATCAGCTCTCATGTCCTCTGAGATTGGAGTAGTAATATATAACCGCGATAGTTCGTCTTCCGCGGCGAGCACATCCGTTCCCCCGAGTGCTGCTAACCCCGATGGATTACGGTAAAGACGCCGAAAACTCCTGAATTTTGCCAGATACAACCTCAGGCGTCGAGCACTGGTTTCCCCAAGAACAGGCGTTGGACACGCGAGGGAGTAGAACCTACACAGCTCTACCCCAATGTGTGCCAACCAAAACAAAAAAAACACATACAAAAACAATCCAAAACGCCAATCCATGCAAAGACAGACAGCCTGCGCTTGTCGTCGAATTTTTCCCCCTCCGCCAATTGAAAAGGTGTAAACAGTCGCTATGCAGTTTGGAAACAAGGTGTGCTGTGGGTATCCTGATAATTCCAGATAATGCCGTCTGAAGGAGCGGATGAGATTCTATGTGCGTGGTATAGAAATCGTCGTGAATCGTAAGGAGCGTGAAAGGTCGGTCTCTAATGCAGTACTTGCGTAAGGAGTGTCTATTGGGTATCGTCGTAAGGAGTGTCGTAAGTTTGATCATTATATAATAGCGATTAAGGATAGCTGTTGTAAATAGGGAATGTGGTGGTCATTGTGTCGATACAGACATGTCGGTATAGCGAGTCCTGTCAAAGGAACGTGGTGTACAATGGCGTCTGGTTTTGAAAATGTTGGTATTGAAAGGGTATCCAAAAGGAGCATGGTCGAAGATGGTCCGGGTACAGCAACCACAACAGTTCGAGTTGATACCCTCAGTCGTCTTCTCTCTTGAACTGGACAGGCGCTGAAGAGACTGAGGAATTGTGTCGATGGTGCATATTGTGTGGTGATGGCATGAACACTGGTGATGGCGCGGAAACGGATAGTGGTGTGGTAGATTCACTGTAACTAGTAGCTGACCACCGCTGGGGCTCTAGAAATGGTGATGGCACGGTGTGATATGCAGCGGGGCGCCAGGCGGCAGAGCATTGAACGGCATCCTGGTTAAAGGGAATCTCGAGCGGAGGGTAACCCGATGAAGACGTATGAGCGCTAGTGATCCTGAGTTCGACGGTCAATTATTTGTTCGCTTTTCAGATCCACACGGGCTTGATTGGAGAGACGAACCCTACACCAAAATTGCAATGTCCCGCGCCCAGATGATAATCTGTCATACACGCGTCGAAAGAGCTGAATTCCTCGTGATCACTGTACACGATGGACCCCTCACCAAACGTGGATGATGCTGGACTGTAGCCACCATAAGGAGAAGGAATACTTAGGTACTGTCCGGTGGGGTATGGTGACGAGAGCGTCAGAGGACTCGCTGCACTACTACATTCGGTGTCTGGCGCAAGCATAGAGAGATCCTCGGTACTCCAGTTGATGGTTGGACTTTCGCCGTAAGGCATGTAAGAACTTGTGGTCGGTGGCGTCCCATGCTCACTCATGTAAAAGTTGGGAGGGTCAAATTGAGGAAAAGACGGCGTGCGCGTCGGTTGAATCCAACCCAACCGTGAGCGAAACTCCGAAATCGTGTCAATAGGAAATTCCATTAGCGAAAGGGGCGTCTGGACATCTCCATCGAGGCTTCCGGAAATGTTGATTGAAAGGAGGCGTCGCGCAATCTCCTCAACCGGGCCAATTGCCAGGCTACCAAAGTAGGCTGCACCAATCTCCGGAAAGAGGCGTTCCATCATCATAGCGGCTGTGTAATAATGTGAAATGACTAGCAGAGCGCTCGGTGAAGTCCCGTTCTCTTTAAGACATCCAACTGGCAGCCAGAAGAGCCAGGTTCGCAGCGGTCGTAACCGATCAAACTGATCCTCAATCGACTGGATAGGGCTGACCTTGCGGGCGCCCTTGAGGAAAGAGGCAAGCTGTTGGATGAGCTGGGGGTCTTCCTTGTTGTGCTTCAAATGTGCCTCAACCTTGGCCAGCTGGGTGATGTTGCGTTGGAATGCATCCATGTCCTCTTTGTGCGGTTGATTGGGTTTACGGTCTGGCTGTGGGGATGGAGGCGCGGTGGGAAACGTGCTGCTTTCCGCAATGAACTCCCCGAACTGGGATTCATGCTTCCATGGCTCCATAGCATCAATGACCTTTGCATTATGTTAGTTCGGCCTACTGCATATATATACTACTATCTATCACTTACACACGAGGTTCCTTGCATCAGTTGGGTCCAGCTTCGCCTATTACACGTTCAAGTCAGTGATCGTCAGTCGGGTAGATGCAGCATTTATTGCTTACCAATCTGTGGCCTGCCACGACAGAACAAGAGAAGCAGCCAGGACGGCGTCGGAATTCTCGCGAGAGAAAGTGCCAATGGCTTCCTGCAACCCCTTGAGCGCAATGCCACGATGCTCATATGCCATGTTGCCGACTAACGGACAGCTAGTCAGGAACGCGATATGCTCGGCGGAAAATGCAAGTAGAGCATGCATAACGTAACGTTGAGTCGCGCCAATCGTGAGGATACTAGCAAATTACTATCAGTCGCCGTTGTGGCTATGGGTGGCTCGAAACTTACGTTGGGATCTGACGAGTCCATAGGGTGAAGTTGTTGGCGTCGATCGCGTTCAGTTCGTGACAAATCGAAGCAACATGGTAAATGAGGCGCAATTCTTCGACGGAGAAGTACTGCGGTGCCGGTGCCGAATATACCAGGTTTTGGAATGGGAAGACCCCGGAACACTGCCATTCGGCAATATTTGCCTCGATCTCCGGCGTCCACATGAGATCAGGCTTGTCCGGAGTAGTAGCCCTTTCATCGGGGAGGGACACATCATTGTAAGGGCATCGAACCTTATGCTTCGTACAGTTTCGGCTATTAGTGTTATCAGCTTTGGGGATTCTAATACACAAAGTAGATCACGAAAGCAGGAAACAAACCATTGCGGGAAGTTCTCGTCGCATCGAATGTGTCGACGTTTGCTAGTGTCATAGTCAGGGACAGGTCGATGGCTGGATGAACTACTTAATTTGCTTACCAGTTATCACAGCCTTTGCGCGACTTGGTGTGACTGCGAGGAATTATTAGTTACCGTCTTCACCATCGAGGCATCTACAACAAACCTGCGTCGCGGGGGACCACCGCCAGGACCAGCCATTGCGAAAATGAATATAAAGCGAATAAAAACTAAAATAAGCTGTTAGTAAGGTGACTATTGAATAGGAGCTTACAGATATGCAATTCAGGTCAAAACCCCCCTGAGGAATTCGAAAATAGTCGCAGCCGGAATGACGGGTTACATACATAAAACAAGGCACGAAACAAAAGTCGTGCCAGGAACAGAAAGCGAGCGAAGGGTCGTAACGGGGAGGAGGCTTTAGAAGCAGATTATTTTAGACAACAAAACAGTCGCAGGTTGCTATTTGCTTGTGGTTGTCTGGGCGTTTAAACGAGGCGGCTAGCAATAACAAGTTACCGATACATAGATCGGATGAGGTTTCCAACAACTTTTACTGAGATGGCGGGCGAGATGGGCCAACAACTGCTAACGAGATATTCGTTGCCTAATCTGAGATTTGTCGAGCTGAATATTCCCTTTCAAGGTGTTTAAGCGATTGAATATCTCGTTGCAGGCGGGAGAGCGCAGGGTCAACGAAGATGGGACTCTAGCGAGAGTGCAATGTCATATATATTGACAGAGTCGAAAGCAGCAGCTGATGGTCCGGGATAGGTGGACTAGACAGTTCGGTTTGCCAGCTTGACTTGGATTATACCAGGTGAATTATTGATATCAGGGCGTGAGCGATCGGGTGCTGGTATAAGACAGAGCGGGTGAGTCTTGAGTAGGCGATAGGATTTTTTAGATACTCGAGAGTTTCCAAATCTCCAAAACACAAAAAAAGGAACAAGCGAATGACAGGAGTCGACGAGGACTTCCTAAAGGTGCGATAAAGCGAGTGTGGTGGTGAGGTGGTGCAGTAGCTGCAACGCCCAGATGATGTTTGATGATGATGGAATGGATCAAACAAAGTTGGAGTAAAGTCGGGGGGACGGGAGGGAATATTATAATAGGTAGCTAGAGAGGGCCAAAGGGAAGGGGGGGGCTGTGGGCAGCAGACCAGGACCACGCCGCTTCATGCAGCCAGCACACCCAGTGCAGCAAGTCAACGCCAAATACTGGTGAGAGGCCAGTGCAACCCGTGCCATGCGGTGCAGCCAAGACCGCTTTAGGTCCCTTTCCTTTCTGCCACTGAACCCTACGCACAGTGTCCCTACTAGCTGAATTGGAGAGAGCCTCGATTTTCACACTGTATTGTTGTGGCACTTGGGGGTGCAGTGCAACTGTACAAAGCTCCCTTGAAATCCATACTACAGAATACCTACATCTTTGGCCTGCTATTTCATTGATCACTATCGTTTTTACTCGTATATAACCAAAAATAGAAGCAAATCGTAACAATGAACGTTTATAATCCAAGGCAGGTATAAAAACAAAAAGCGTTGAAAGGCTTAGGGAGAATACAGTGCCTGTATTGAGTAGTGCTTCTATTTACACTACTGTGGTTTTCTTCAGCACAGTAACCAACCTTAAGAGCCAGCGAGGTACTTAGGTAGCTTGCAAAGGTACCTTGCCTACATCCAACACTCCCTGTCAGGCTTGTGCCAGGCGTAACCTACCGCCAACCTCTGGTCAGGCCTCTGGTGCTTGTCAAACCCCACTATGGATAACCCTGTCAGGTACTTCAGACTACCCAGGTAGTGCCAACCCATCTCAGTAGCGTCCCCGAGGTACCAAGTATAGCCCAATGCTGTCATACTGGTATCCAAGAGGCGTACGACGGCGCGACAAAAAAAAAGGAAAAGAGAACATTAGGTAAGGTAAGACTCCCACCGCAAAAGTTGAATCGAATGCATTGTTACATTAATGTAGGCTATCTGATATAAGTCGGGTATACCAACATCGATACATTATGCATCTAAGCCAATAGTTGGATCTTATTATATGTACATACCTACTCTAGGTAGGTATTATATGATACCTCACCACTACCTCACTCATTGCCCTCGATACTTCAAAGGTTCAGGCCACCTAGTTCTTCCTTTGAGATCCCACTGTCACCAAAGTTTCTTTGTTACCCTCTATTGCATCCAGTAATTACCAACTTAGCCTAGGTAGTACTCACGGGCCGTGTACATAGTAAGGTTATTAATACCTTCTGCAGGTTACACATATTATGGATTCTCTAAGTTTGCTTGGCAAGAAGTCAAAGCTCGGTAGGTATTGATAGGGAATGCCGTCTATAGCCTTGTCAAATCATCAACAGATGCAATTTAGGGATGGTTTGAAGTGTAGGTTAGCAGCTTTGCTTGGTTGATAATTTACAGTCCTGTAAGCAATTCTCTAGGGATCATCTCGGTCATTTCTGGGTTTTAGTACAGTACCAATGAGGCGAAGCAAACCGTCGTTGATTGGCTCCTCTTTGCGTACTATCTATACATACACTGCTCCCCGAAGTCCGCTCCTATATACCTACTCTAGCACCTAACCAGAACCAGTACCTACCGTCCGCCCATTCTCATCCCGGTCACCCCACAGTGCTCTACACAAGGGTCCTGGAATCAGCAGTTGCACTTTCTATGGTTCAGACAGTGCCAAGTATCAGGCAGGGTTGATTCTTGTTAGCGTCGCACCTCGGTGGTCCAATTGACAAAACCCATACCGACGTCGAACCCTTACGCAGCAATTCACAGGCTTTTGGTGGTGAATGTGCTTCGCATCAACCATATCCATCACGGCCCGATGTGTGGCGTCCAACAAGACACTTGAAGCTAACTATCCATCCATTCTTATTTACGTTGCTCTGCAGCTTGACGGATAAGCAACAAGCGGCTGTGCTGTCACTGCTTGGGTTGCTTGACGTGTCAGTATTGAGGCGGGCTGCCTACAGTACAGGAGTAGTAGTCGAGAGAGGCGGAAGGTAGCATCATATACTTCACGCGCGACTGGACTCGATCGGCTGAGAGAGAGTGTGGGATGGATATCTGCACATTTATGAAGATGTCCGAATTCACACTCCGCATACACCCACCTGAACCCAATGGCCACCAACCTACTAGTGTATACTAGGACGGCATCACAGCAACCTATACTGATTTCGGCCTGGGAACAACTCTTACATGTGCCCAGCATTGCTATAGTCAGGCCAGGTCATTCCATTACCTACGGTTTATGCGGTCAAGCAAAAGACTCCATGCTACCGTACAACAATATTTCAATCGAGAATGGATTCCATATGCACGCGCTATACCCAACCGGGTACTCAAGCTGCATCTTCCTATGCCCGATGAATCCTGGGGAAACGCAGTGCACTAATCACCAGTGATAGAGATGATTCCCGTGCCACAATAGGACGTGGGCGTATTCCTGGATGGGATGACATCCGCATGCCTCCAGGTTTCAGGTCATGCGCCGCAGTGGTTTTCCATTGTTGTTATATAAGACCTATTATATAATATCTCTCGGTGTCTCGAGGCTGGTGGCATGTAGGCTAGTTGTTGGACTTTAGACTATTGATGAAGTAATTAAGTCCGTCATGAGCTTCTAGTTTTTAGGGAAGCATCGTTAAGTGTCAAGTATTGGAATCGCAGAATAAAATAGAACATGCTGACTTTGGAGCCAGTGCAGATCTAGCGGGCTTTAAGAATTAGACGTACAAATACAGAATATACCCGAGCCATCCGCGCAGGACAGTAACATTGGGTCAGGTCACCTTTGCGCTGATAAAGGGGTCCGCGAACGCCAATTGAGGGCATCACAGAGGTAAAACTTGAGGTTACCTGTTTCAGGACAGGTCGATGGTCACGTTCAGATTTTTAAGACTCGGGATTTGATTCTTGTGGGCTTTTTGTGCCTAAGCGCTTTTCAACGGCCACTTCGGGGTGACAAGACATCAGCAGGCATATGCGTTGTGCAGTACCTAGACATTATTTTGTGAGCAAAATGCTAATATCATAAAGGGTTTAGAGCCAGCTCTGCTGTGCTTGAACATTACGGTAGGTGAGGGGCACCAGACCACCAGGCCACCGGGGACCAAAAATGGTCTAGCGGCCATCCGGAAACTTGATGTCATCTCTGAAGTCATACCTAGCAGAAAATGTACCGACTTACCTTCGGGTCCTTTAACCACGAAAACACCGGCCATAACGCGCCTTTCGCAAACCCTACCCATTGTACTGTAAATCATCGCTATAACTGCACCAGAGCCAGGAACACCCAACTGGTCAGCTTACAGATATGCAACAAAGGACTTTGGTTTGAGCCACAGAACTTTCATTAACGCCGGACTTGCCTAGCGCAGGGTGTCGCAACAAAGGAACTCTTTGTCTACAGGAAACCTATCACCACCAGCGAGGCCGGAAAAGAAGCAAATATTCCCAACTGCCAATCGCGCATTCCCACGGAGGGTGGAAGCCCCGAGATAGCAAATCCCCGATAGCTCGGCTTACATACCAACACACTAATTATTAGCCCAGGCACCAGCATTGATGAATAAAAAATATGAGAAGCTTTCTCCAAGGGTCATGCTTTCCTAGCAAGATCCGCTTTCCTCTATGAGCTAGAGAATGGAGCTCAGACCATCAGATCTGACGGGGAATGCGATTCTGTTATAGCGTGGTGTAGGTAGGTAGTTGGCCGGCCGGGGTATTTCTGCAAAATGCAATCGATCCTCACAGGAGCTTGAGGACGGATCGTCCATGTGGTTGGCTGAAACAGCAGTTTCTCGTGTCCATTTTTGGAGCATTTATGGCTCCGGTCCAAGTGGGTCACGGATCTGGCCCACTTGAACCTTAGTGCAGGTACCTACCTATCCTAGCTGCTATCCTAGCCGCCATAGTATCTTTTCACCTGTCAACGGACCATGGCACCCCAGACTGACACCAGAAAGAAAGAGTACCCAACCAACCACCCAGTCGCCGGCACAGCCTCAAGAGCCCCCAAATCCGACAGGCGTTTCAAGAATTCGCAACACATCAACACTATCAAACTATCTACAGTAAAGGTTAAGCAAGTCGGTAACTACCTCCTATACTAATAACACATTCACACTAAGATAGATAAGTAGGTAATCACATACCAGGACCCAGCAGGTGGGTAAGTCCAACCGTCGAAGGTTCGGTAGATTTCAACGCTCTTCTTCATTAACCTAGTGCGGCACCTAGCGTGTAAGAACAGCCGATGCCTAACTAATACCTATACACAGGCCACGGATCGACATCTCCAGCCGAGTTACCATTCCCTACTGTACGGTATTTCACTATCGCTGCATGGGCATTATGTCAGACTGCATGAGGTTTAATTCCGAACCACTAGCTGCTCCCATTTGAACGCACATTTGTGATATTTGGGAGAAGCAAATAAAAATACTGTACAACATTGGGGGGATGCATCAATCAACACAAGCTTCATCAGTGCTCAGTTTGACACAGAGGCATGCTAGACAAAACAGGGACAGCCGGTCTCATGATTAAGGTGTGGCAGTGCTTTGCCATGCGAAGCTTATTATATTATGCTTAGACAGCAACTGGAATCCAAAAAGGCTTCTGCAACCTCATCCATCAGATGACAGTAGCGTATGTTATAGACAAAGCCGCACGTTTTTCAGGCTTCTCCACAGCGACGGAGTAGTTTAGATGGGACAAAGCTCCGACAACAGAACCAAGACTAACATCCTGGGCTCCCTTTCGCCAGTGCGGCTAATAAGCCGTGATTGCCGCTAAATACTGAGGCTGAGGCACCTGGGCAGTCGATTTGATCACCAGCACACTACCTACACTAAGTAAGTGCAGCACTATATGTAATCGGCCTAATTGTTGTGTGGCATGTACCTATGTATATGTATTGCGGCCGGCAAAGCACCTGGCATTTACAACGCTGTTCCCTAGCGCCCCGAAAATACAACGTTTCATGATCATCAACACCCGTTGGGGCCGATGTCCAACGCCTCATTAGCCGCATACATACATAAATATATAGTTATATCCAGATTATCAGATATCCATGACCGGCACTGTAGGCGAGCTGCACCCCATGCAGCTGGATGACATGGAACTATACACGATATGCACCATCTGATCTGGCATGAATGAAATCGATTCGTCGCCAAATCCTTCCCCACGTCATCACAGAATGACGTTGGCCACATTCGAAAATGCATCAACCACTCGTGCTATCAGCCAGTCAGTCACCCAACACCCAATCAGTCAATCAGTGACGGCATGTTGAACCGGTCCCGCGTCGTAGCTGTAGGTTCGATCTTTGCAGTCTGCAGTCTGCAGTCTGCAATACTAAGGTTAGGTATGTCCTGTGCTGCTGCACGTCGCTGGGCATCATTCCATTTGGCTATTCTGTGCCTATTCCCAAATGTCGCGCGTCATCCCAGGCATGGCCCTATTTGGCCGTTTCCGGATGATTCACGCCAGGCCCCCGTTGTTTTTGCGCTCTTTCTCTATCAGCTCGGTTGCCACGTATGATGCACGATACACTGCTTCCCAAGGGATTGGCTGGTTGCTGCTGCGTGCCGCCAGCCAAAATACAGAGGGCTCTGCATGAGTTGTGCAGAAAGAAAGCGGTGAACGAATGACTTGCAAAGCAGTTGTGGGCTGCATCGCGCCAGAACCCATCTGATGGAGGGGTCGCCGAATCTCTAATTGGTGGCAGATCCTGGCTCCTGCAAGACATGCGTCGCGGTTCACCATATTCCAGCTATATGTACATAGGTAGCAAAGATGCCTGTCTACGCTGGAGAAGCGCATTCGAAGTGTCAAGGGTTTTTGCTGGTCCTCCTGTTCCCGATTACATGTCGATTTGGCTTCAGTCTTCGGCTGCGTGGCATGATGCCAGTCCAGTTTCGACCCGACTACAACAGTACCATTCCAAAAACATCGTACCATCCCCCAAAGATTCTTTATTCCCCTTCCCCCGCCCATATTACAGAAGCTCAGCAACTGTCAGCACCAATCAGAACAGCAGAAGCCGACCAGCCGAGCGTTGCTCCAGTGGGTGATTCTCACAAGGGCCCCTTGCAAGTTCTCGAAAAATCCCACCGAGTTCGGCCTAGTGTCTTCCGGGCAAAGACGTCCCAAGCCCACGACGTTGCCCCGGCGCTGAAGGTACAACGCGAGCAGCCGATTTGCTGAACCAGTGAGTAGTTGGTACCTAAAATTAGAGATTGTCCAACGATCCCTGACTGCGTGCCTGATAAGCGAGAACCTAAGCTTGCCCACCTCTCCAATCACCACGTGCAAGCTACCAATCCACCTCCCTTCTACCTATCATGACTCGGGTGGTTGGATCTGTGTCGCATCCTCGGGGCCTACTTCTCCCCATTAGGCCTACTCTCCGTGCAAACGTGCAAACGCAGCAGAAAATCCAAAGACCGGCCGTCCAGAAGAAGACAAGATCCCACAAGCCACGTTATGATGTTGGACCCTGGAAATGTTGAACCCGAGTCAAATATCACATATCACGTGCTGTTTGCTTATGATTGAGATATTATATCAAGATATATCCTCTTACTGATCCTGCGGGTCGGCACAATAACCCACATTCATACATTATGCCGCCCGATAGCCGCCACAGAATTAGGTACTGTAGCGAGACCCAGGCAACAAGACTTAGGCGGGGTTCGTCTCCCCACGAAGCCCGACAGCCAAGTCACGATGGCACGCTTCACATGCTGCTTTATGCTGTGCAAGGCAAAAGAATTCATATCGGAATATTCAGGTTTGAGCTCTCATTCCATATCGCGCCACTAGGTAGCCTTCGGTAACTGCCTGCGTCCAGAGGGCGAGCCCAGAAAGCCCGCGGTTACCCGCTCTTCTTGGGGACCCGATCTGATCTGGACAGAGCCCGTGGCCTAAGAAACTGATGATTAACCGGCTACTTGTCCTGCAGATTATCGTAGCCTACCATTCCGCCGATTGGAGAACGTAACGTTGGTTTTGGCCACCGAAAACCATAGAACCTCTCACTTTCGAGTTGGCCGTTTCTGACTTCTAAGCTGCAAAGCAACGTTTGAATATCCTATGCCCCGAATTCAGGGTCTACAGGCGCTTGCGAGGCTCCGCGGAATTATTGTCCGGTCACAATATATATATTTTTTGATTGGCTCGTCCAACATTCTTGGGTTATTGAACGGTTCGTTCACTGCAGGTGCCGACTAAGGTTCTATGCACGCACGCAATTGATTATGCATAATTTGAATTTTTGGTCATTTCTCATACAACTTTTGAAGTAATTTCTTCATTCCTACTCTAGCAAGTGGGACTACGCATTCTCAGGCACAATCAATATTATTGTTCTCTGTCCCGGCGGTGTGTAAAATAGGAGATGCATGCAACCTCATCCGACAGCCGTCATGTCTTGCATTGCCGTAAGGTGCTTTTACGGTGGTACAGCATTCTCCCGTACCATACTGTACACGCAGTCATCAGCCAGTAGCGGCAGCGCCTGCACAGCACAGAAACACCGCCACGATCTCCCCATGGGTTCCTTTGTTCTCATTGGTATCCGGTAGCCTCCTCAGTCATATCAGAACATGTCAGATATTACGTTCATAGGAGAGCAGCCGACACGGCGCCGAAGGATAGGGGGGCGTCCGATAACGATCTCGGCCCTATTACATACGCTCTGCGAGACCCCGGATTCCGATGGAAATGCGAATTCCTCGCGTAACCATTAGGATAATAGTTTTCGTCGTCCCGATAGCTCCCTAGTAGATACTGTCCACTCTACGAAACAATGCCGGCGGTGATGTTGTAGCCAGGATTATTCCATCCCTCGCAAAAGTATTTTTAATAATAATAAAACAAATAAAACAGCCACGCCGATTCCAGCAAACCGTTGCGGGCCAATAAAAACGCGAGTTCTATTCCGATACTATCAGGGGTGCTATGCTTGAGATAGGTAATAGACACCTGTTACTAAACGAAAGCCTCTAAAACTACCTATATATACAAACACTTGAGTAGGTTTGAATTATTTGGTCACGTGTGAAGTGCCGAGTCTCTTTAAGTAAGTATAGTGAAGTCTATACTCCCTTTCGCAAATAGGGTTCAGCCTAAGGGTTATAATCACCTTGCGCTCTGTATAATTCTCCTTTGGTCCTGAACTGGCACCTAGTATTGACATGGAAGAAACCAGCAGGATTAACATATTTAACGCTATCTTAAGATTTAGAATGTTTTCACTATTACCGGAAGAAACGTACCATTGCTGTAACATTGGGTATTCCCACGATTTGTAGAACAAGAACCGCGGAGCGGATAAGATTCCATATTAGGACTTTTCAAGGACTGAATATTTGTGTCGGTTAAAGAATTTGTTCCTTCTCCTTAAACTATAACATGAGCAGTGCAAAGGACATATTTGCGCTTCCGATCACCGTTCACAATAACTTGAGTTGCTTCCTTATCTAACTAGCATCAGATATAGTTCCACAATTCCATGCGATCTAACAACTAGCAGCACATAGCTTAAGAATAAGGCCGAGAAGGTTTATTAATATTACATCTGGAAAAGAAGAAGTTAGATCAGAGTAGTTGATGTCACCGATAGTAGCGTCGGAACCCGGAAATTTTGCACCTGTGGCTTCGTTGACGATCGTTTCACATATGTTTTGCGCCTTCCATTGCGGGTATAGACGTCATTCGGTATACTATCACTCTATGTAGTAATGTACTAGCTCACTAACTAAACAATTCTAACGCCGATAGCCCCTCTGTTGACGTTGTAAATCCTCACACCTGTTTAGTAGTTAGGCTAAGGAATGGGCGTGGTGACTTTTGGTCACCAGAATGAAACGTACTCTGCCTATCAGAAGGCACGCGGAAGATCACACAACAAAGAGACTACTGTTATAGTTGGGTAGGTCCGTGAAGGTGGTTTAGAGTCCTTCGCACGACAACAAGTGTCTATTACCTACCTCAGATACAGGGTTTATAACACTGCCCAACGAATCAAAATGTCTAAAATATCAACGGTATTTTCGTCTTGCTGCTATGTATAGACTCTGTTGGGAGATCTTGGCATATATCAAGGCGCTATGCCGCCGGCGCGGGCCCGTTGCGGGGTTAGTTTCCGGGCACTTTGGACTGCTTTAGATTAATTCTCGAAGCCCCGACGAATAATCTGAGACGCAGGAGGATCTTGCCTGTTATGGGTTACCGAGGCACCGAGGCGAACGACAGAGGTTATACCAAGCAAGTAAATGACTTCATTGGAACTGAACCAGGGGCCCCCCGTAGCCCTGCGGCTAACACTGGACCCCCAGGACTTAGTATCAAGCCCAAAACGGCAGCATCTTTCAAGGACCGTGACCGACCGGGACTAGGACTCAGGAGAATATATGAGCACAGATTGCGGGATCGATGACAGACCCACCCGCTTCTGCTAGACTGCCCATCCAATTGCTACGCTGGGTGTCTCTAATCTGCGGTAGTGTAGACAACGCAGCAGGCCACATGGGCGAAGTGGAATACCTAGAAATTAATTACTATGGGATGATCGGACGTTTTGTTGCCCGACTCCGGCGGAATTGTCCAAAGGGCTATCCGTACCATGGTATACCTTAGAATCTTGGATACATACGGATTAGTTGAGCGGTAGTGTAAGACTTGGGTGACGCGTGGGGATGTTACGGTCTCAGATGACGCGCGCACGCCCAGCCCTTCAGCCCTGTGCAAATTCACCTATAACGAACCTGGGTGGCGCGGATGGGATGCTACGTTGACTTGGATCTAAGAACACAGCCCCACGCAACGGCATTAAGAATCTCACCCAAGAAAAGACACGGCGTGTCTCACTCGTACTGTATGTATGGTATGAGGCCCGAGAGTTCCGATAGGTGGCGGTGCGAGTTGTCCATTTAGGGGTCTGTCGACACCTTTCCGCAAGTCTCGCGCATAGTACCCTTTTTTTTTCACCCCTAATAGGCTAAGACGCGTCTGCTCAGACGCGGTATTCCCAGCACCTTACCTAACCCTGCAGCGACAACATCTCACTACCGCCGAATTACTCATCGTCATAACGTAAGTAACTAGGTGCATATCACGAGCGGTGAACTACGACACACTGCCACAACACTTAAAGCGTTTACCAAAAGATGTGTGCATATCTAGTTGGCCATGACAAGTAACCGTACGATGGCCAAAGCAACGTTAACAATACAATATTACATACTTCTCGTCAGATAGAAAGTTCGTGATGATCGCGTGTCTATGTGTCCGTACCCGGGTATGTAGTGTATTTCTAATGATTTGGAGAGAAATAGTAACACACCCAGATCCATGGAAGATCATGCTAAGGTAGTATAGTCGATTAATATGATGCCAAATTATATCTGGCGATGAAACCCAGACGCCGGTATGCCACAAAGCCATCCAGGAATGTATGCAGGGGATTTACATAGTAGCAGCCTAGTAATAGGGGTCCCATTGGTTGACGGATTTAGCATGAGCCTATGCACATTGCCATTCGTCGTCTTCTTCTAGCTTGCATCGAGCTAGCGATCCTGTCTACTGTATATCTAGTTTGCTTGACTGTGTGAGTAACTTGAGAGACCTCATTGTCTACATGACAGGGTACAATATGTTTTGTACTGTACATGTGGTGACCCCCCGACCCAGGTAGCTACTTTCAACGCTGCTGGGATCTTTGCTGAGGAGTTAACATAGGGCGGATGAAACCCATGGTTATGGTGTGGAAGGGTCTAAAATTTTTTCGTGGGCTAGCTATAGCAAAATACATCCTATTTTGGCTCTAAGGAGCGGTGTCATAATAAAAACCTCTCGGTCATATGAATGAACATAGTCAGACCGCAAATAAGGGGAAAGGGCATTTGAGATGGATTACCGACAGCGTGTGTGGTTGGCAGACACGCCGCTCGGTTTTAACTCGTCATCTGCATCATTAGGGGGGACATGAAATGTACACGTAAGAAGACCTAGGGAAGCCATACCTCCTGACACACGCTTCATTAGACTACAGGATTAAAGCATTAAGGACTCGTGGCTATGATAATTGCATATCCGGATCTAAATCCTACCTACAAACAATGAAAAGCAGCATGTATATAGATCAAAGCTAATATCTATGCCTATAATTGATGGATTGATAAAACCTCGGCCGTAATTAACACTACGAGGATTCAGTACTGAGTAGAATTATAAGTTATTCACTAGAACTAGAGGATAATAATAAGCTATGGTAAACTATTTAAAAAAGGTCATAAAACCTCCTCAATATTAAGTTCTAAGGCACAGATTATGAGTGAACAACCCTAGAAGAAAACAAAAGAGACATACCTAGACAAAACTAACGATCGTGTAGTGTTTTGAAGTATGTTGCGTAATAGCATGAATTATTAGACCTACTGTCGGCAGCTTACGAACGAAGGTGTATTGAGGAGTTCCTTATGGCGTAATTATTCTAAACCAACTGCTGCATTCACGCAACAATATTGATATCTCCCTTCCACTTCTATCACTTTTCCTGGGAGTTAAGTATAGGAAATCAATACACTCTAGTGATCTACTAACAATCCTATACTTGAACCGTTTCCCTGGAGACTGTCTTATCAAAAATCGAAATAATACAAATGCATACCTCAAGTAGTACTCACTTTGAAAGTTATACTAAATAAAAACTAACTACTTATATTTCTAGATGCTATCTTCTGCTAAAACACCAGTCTTGTAAAAAAACAACACAGCATGTTAGATATATATCTAAGGTCAGCCGATAACCATGTTGAGACCCCTTTGCACAACAACGTTGATCCGCACCCACCCCGTACCTCAACGAGTGTCACAAGGCTTGAGACTTCACAACAAGGAGTTTATATATAGAGACGGGCCTCACTATCGGAACTATTTTGAGAGCCCTTGACGCGACAAGAAATGTCCGGGGCATACCTTCCCAGCAGAGGAAAGATTTGAAAACGAAAACCCGATAGCTTCACGCCTTTATTTAGGAACTTGCCAAGGCACCAATATCATCTACTCGTCGAAACATTTCAAGACGCATTGGAATTTCGTCCAGATAGATATTATGATCCACAATCTGCCAACCTAACTCTTCAATGTTACAAGGCATGTAGACAACAAAAAGATTTATGTATATAGTCAGAATAGCCTCACATAGGTGTCTTAGGGACCCTCGTGCAAAAATAGGAGTTTATTCCCTAGACATAGGGTTCATGATATTCAGCATTGAACATGTTAGAAAGGAGGGTGGTATTGCTGGTCTCACCCTCAAATTCCCTCTCTATAATTAAGGCGTACTGTTACCAGAATCATCCAAGTATTACTGGATTGAGAAGTTCACCGAAAGTAACTTGCTTGTGTACCGTTTAAAATCCCATCTTGTCTATCTAGGGATGCTTCTTTCCTCTATGTACCATGTATTACTCTATCTTCTGCATAAACATAAAACTGCGGCGTTGGAGGAGATTACTTCCTCTTCTTTGCATCACCTGTGCTTCTACCCGTTGCCTTAGCCTCACCTCCGACCTTTTCAGCCTTGGGCAACGACTTGGGCTCCGCCTTAGCCTCTGTCTTACCCTCCTTCGACGGCTCATCATCCTCACCACCCTGGCCGAATTCATTGACACGAGAGTAGTCAACCTTGTATACCCAGGTTTGGTATATATAGACAAAGAAGATGACGTCGTCTCGTAGGGTAGCTAAACGATGAAGAAATGGCATTTTGATGGTGAAAGCGAATAGGTCGTCGATGAAAGTATTTAGGAATTTGTACATCATCGCTTTTCCAGGCATGTGAGCGACACTCTTGAGACGGTAGTTGATGTATAGCGAAGGAACCATCATGAGGAAACCATAGGCATAGACGGAACCGACCAGCGTAGTGATGATGTAGGAATACCACGACTTATGCGACTCGTAGTACAAGGAGTAGATGGCGTAGCCAATTAGCAGAGGTACACCGGCAATATACATATACTTAAAGGCAATCTCGTCGTACTCCTTGGTCTTTTCTTCGGTCTCACTCAGTTTGTACTTGTCTTCGAATGCAATGCGATACGGGATGAGAGAGCCCGGTGGCGCAGGTCGCATTCTTACATTCACTATAGTCGTGACTTTCCAAAGCTCGATGATGATACCAATGCCCTGGGACCCTAAGATCATCCAGCTGGTATTTTGAGAATTATCAACCAGGTAAAGGAAGATGACGGCCTGCATGAAGACGTTTGCCAGAATGGAGCGGACAGAGATACCGACATTGTCCTTCTTCTTTCGATAATGCGCAATATCGGAACCGAAGGCGAGCGTTTCAAGGATCAAGTGTGCGATACTTACGACAACCGTAACACCCAAAAGCCAGGGATTGGTATCCAGAAAGATCTCCTTGATGAGCTCGACTTCGCTGCCGTCACTACCGCCGGGAAGAGAGCCGCCAAAGGCAGCCTGTCGAGCCTGTTGTTTGGTATTGAGATCCATCGTCGCCATGAGGTTGAACTGCCAGTTTTTCAAGTTATTGAGGTCAAGGCGCAAGGGCAGTGTCTTGACCGTGTCGTTGAGGAGAGTCATATGGGTCTTCATTTGCCAGAATTGGTTGACAAATAAAACCGGATCTAGGGAAGCATTAGACTATGCAGTGCTACCATGGAGAATAGCGAATGTCTCCGATTACTTACAGTACCATGAATTCTGTCCAGAACCGTCTCGGGCGCCCGTTGACTGTATTCAGTTAGTGTAATGAACGATGCCTGAAGTTTCGGGAATCGTACCTCGAGCATGAGGAATTGTTGAACTGCTGGGGAGAGCCGGGGAAAGTCCAATATTCCCGTATCAGGTATGAAGGATAGACTTGTGTTCGGGTGGTAATAGTTGGCGATAACGGGACCAGCTACCTCCGGTTCCGGCTCCTCTACAACCTCAGCCTTATCCCCTAGCAGGTTACGTGTTTTGGCTTCCTTCTTTTTGGGCAGATATTGAGTGAGAGGGTAGGCGAAGTGGACAGCCGTGGCGGGGTCAAAACCAGGTTCCTTCGGATCCAGGTTGGAACCCGTGAGACCAAAGTAGAAGTGACCCCAGAGAGTGCCGTTGTTCTGCACGGAGGTGGGAACGTCAAAAGAAGTTTCGGCGGACCGCTTATCGTTCGAATCGCCTATCTTGAAACCGGTCTCTCTCAGAGCGATCATCTCCTCGGGGAGACTTGCGATCTTGGTGGGAACAAAGCTCTCAGACAGGGTCACAATGATATCAATAGTGCTATCGATGGGCCAGATGGGGGCCAAGCGCTGGGGGATGCGGTTGTAGGTAGCGCCCGGGTCCAACGTAGGCGGGCGAAGCTGGTATGCAGGGATTTCGCCGGTGTTGGCGGGTATCTGCACCGTGTTCCCGTCGGAGTCTTTCGTCGTGGCCGTCTGCGGCTGGTTGCCACCGCCGGTGAACTGTTTCATGAGCATCTGAACACCGAACCAGATGATAACGCCTTGTGCGATCTTGGAAAAGATGGATGCCTGCAGGGGGCAGAGACACGGTTAGCTCGACACAAGACACAGGACACAGGGACCGGAACAGCTGCATCACCTACGCCTTGCTCATTTCCGGCGCCATTGCCAGCGGGAGCGCCGCTTGGTTCCGGCATTGCGACGATACCACCGACGTACGGCTCTCGTAGGGGAATGCGCCGAGTTCTTGCCGCAGGCGTCGGAGCCGGCAGGTTGTGCTGTGAGAGGACAGCGCACAGCAATTGAGAGCAAATACCTCCCGGGCAACTCGTTGAATAAGTAGCCTAGGTTAGGTAAGAAGATACGTATCTGTTCTCGCGGAAATCGAAATGCGATGAAATGAAGTGGATTCGTCGATAAGGCTCGTTATCTAATCTACCTATTGTAGACTGGTATCAACCAATTGCGACATTCATTCTTCTCCGGCTGGCACCCGGCTGGCGGGCATCAGTGGCCAGGTACAGTCGGTACCTAAGCTTGCCCAGGGCTCTACCTAGGTTAGACCCCGGCGCAGAGCCCCTCCTCCCTCCCACCTATCAGTAGGCAAGGGGTTTATAAGCCCCGTCAAGGCCAAAACCCACCCGTGACCATCCCATCCCATCTTCGGTGGTCACGATGACTCGCTGACGCCGTCGACAACCCAACAGCCCCGCAACGCGCATTAAATGATCGGTAGCGGTAGCCATGCCCAACACAATCCAACACGTGAACGTTAGAATGGCAAACAATGGCAAATTAACTGCTAATGACAGTAGCCAATGGCCCAAATGGCCCAAATGGCCCCGACGATTGCAAGGTGGGGCGCATACAGATCTGTCTCTGTCTCAAGTGGGCGACGTCATCCATGGCTCACTCACACAGTCTTACCCGCCCGGTCTCGTCTGCCAGGACCAGGACTCTGGCCTCCGGTACCTGAAGCTAATAACACAGTACCTACATACCTACCATGCCTACCTTACATTAACTGCCCAGGTAGACTTACCTAATAGAAGAGCCGTTGTGTGACTCAACTACAGTACCTACCACCATGGTTTGTTTGGCAGGCGTCTGACCGGTCTGGGTCTGCTTCCTGTTCTGTTGACAGTCTTTCATATTTCTATTATTCTCTGCTGCTGTCCCCCATACTCTCCCTTTCTCTCTCTCTCTCTCTCTCTCTCCCTCTCTCTCTGTGTGTGTGTGTGTGTGTTTGTGAAATAGAGTGTTTCTCATGTGTGTTACTGACTTGCCACTCTCCCACGTTTATCTGATCTGATCCGATCTGCCCGTCCCCGTGTCGCTCGCATTGGCCTCACAAAGTCTGAGACATCGCGGTTTCCCGAATTCAGCTCTTCGGGTGGCGATCCATTCTGACTGTCTCTCCCCTTTCCTACTTCTTGGGTGTGAGCGTGGAGAGACTATACAACCTATCTACCACAATGGAGTCCGGCGGCGCATCCCCAATGCCTTCTTCTGTTGCCACACCACGAACATCGTCGCCCTCCATGCCGAATCAGAACGCAACTCCGCCGCCCGCCAGGATCTGCGTCTACTGCGGCTCCTCTGCCGGCAAGAACTCGAGCCATATTGAAGCTGCGCGAGCCTTGGGTAAGGTTATGGCCGAGAAGAACATTGAATTAGGTACGTCACTTACCAGCTGCCCTGCTTCCTACTCCGTCCATCGCACTAATCTCCGCATTCTCCTTCTAGTCTACGGTGGCGGCACAGTAGGGCTCATGGGGGAAGTGGCTAAGACCATTGTCTCGATAAACGGCCCTAGCGCCGTCCACGGCATTATCCCGGAGGCCCTCGTGAAGTGGGAGCGCGACGACACCTACGCGGCGAAGAAAGATGCCAATGGATACCATGTTCCCGAGGAGCGGGTATATGGCCGCACAACGGTAGTCAAGGACATGCACACACGGAAGCGTATGATGGCTCAGGAAGTGCTGGAAGGTGGTCCTGGCTCCGGCTTCATTGCTCTAAGCGGCGGCTTCGGCACCATGGAAGAGTTGCTTGAGACTGCAACCTGGAATCAGCTCGGCATTCACAGCAGGGGCGTGTGCGTGCTTAACATTGACGGGTTCTATGACGGCCTGTTGGACTGGATCCGCAAAGCCGTCGAGGAGCAATTCCTTAAGCCCGGCAATGCCGGTATTATTGTCACTGCTACTGACGCCGAAGGGGCGATAGAGGCACTGCGAAATTATAAGGTCTCGGATGCACGGTACGGGCTAGATTGGAGTCAACAATAAGAGGTTCTTGCATTTGTATAGATGGCTGCTACGGCAAAGAGGAGAACAGGATCGATTTAGGACCACCTGTATCGAGGGCCTAAAATGTTAGAACTTAGCGCAGCCCAATTCTGCGGTAAAACGTCTATTCATTCATGACGAATCCAACCATGACATGGTACCTACCTAAGTAGGCACGGCTTGATTCCTGAGGTTGAGCGTCTTTGTTACCCTTGCACAGTTCCGTATGCAAACTCGATGTTTCTAGACAGTTTCTGCCGTAACATTTTACTTGCCATACCTGCCTCCTCTCCTCCTCTGCTTACGGCACACCGGTAAGTCTGATTTCACGCATGGTGTGACTATGGCGACCTTGCTAGGGGTACCTTCCGTGCGGAGTTATCCTGGCTGGCCATGCCCACGATGTTGAAACAACTTGCTGCGACGCGGTGTTTCGCCAGAATGATAAGACAGCTGATTCATGTGTATTTAGGCTATTGGATGGTGAATATGTCGGCCCGAAAAGGACGAGCAACGTATTACCAGCGATGAGCGCAATACTTTGACGCTACGTAGTATCCATATAGCATTAGAAGGCTGTCGTGCTCCCTTTCATTGTCATGTCTATATTGCTAGAAGCTCGTCGTTGAACCCATACCAAATTGTATAGGCCATTACCATGCGCCCGGTTCCTCTCCTCTCTGTGTATTTTAACAGGAGGATGTGAGAAAGTAGATTGGAGGTATCATCTTAGTACTGATCCCTTTCTTCATCGATCATCACTAATGTTATACAGTTACTATGCTCTACGCCAACCTACATCTAACCTATGACATCTTTGCAATTTTAAATCTGCTACCTAGCTGTCACTACCGGTTGGTTCAAACTTCTACCGATAGGGAAATCATGCCACAATGGGTGAACGGCTTGAAGGGACAAGTAGCTCTCGAACCATGATGGTTTCACCGCGGAGTTGTGACATTCGAGAATTGTCTCAGGGCGCGCATATGGCGGAACAACCTTCGATCGCACTCCTATACTACATGCCTTGACTGATAGGCTCATACATTTATTTCCCTATTGCGTCGACTGTCGACTTCTCTCAACATTATGACTGGGGAATGGCTTACGCGCGAATCCAGCTCGAGTGGCATCGTACAAGCAAGTCGATCACATGGGCATATAAGTGCATAAATAGAAGGCCGCGGACACGCGAGTTTCCGTCGTATATCCTCTCAGTGCAGATACGTTCCAGCTGAGCAGAATGAGCTAGGACGAGTAGACGAGGGCTATGCACATGAATGAACTTACGATTTACTGTATCCCGAACGGAACATAGGTTGCTATATTTATGACCCATGATGCTATCGGGCCTATGAAATTCTCGCGCCTGTCACCAAGTTGGAGATGAGGTGAGAAGAGTCAAGGCAGAGAGATAGGACCTCGGGAGCATAAAAGAGGAATTGATTTAGAGATACTTAAGAGTCGGAAAGGAGATACATAACCCCTGCGCGTAGCGCGTACTATTACCTATAGCCTTGTTGCACTAGAATACCTACCGGTACGTTAGACTTCGAGCTAGTCGTGAGGAGAAAGACCTTGGCGAAGTTGTATTTCCGTCCTTGCGAATCCAAGAACTTCCTCCGACGCAACCCGAAGCCGAGGGATCACCGAGGACGTTGACGGAGGGCATGAATAAGTTGACTTGGAAGGATTTGTGTATCGAGAAAATTACTCCTCATAGTAAGATTGCCTATCTGCTTACATATGCATAGAAGCTCTATTATACACACAGACTATAGTATGTGACGGCAATACATGTAGTAGTGCCCAGGTGCTAAAGGAGGAGCTTTAGTCTAGATAGGGGTCCCACTTTTCCCGATGTAAGCCGATCGGACCCTGAAATTTTGACTCTTTATCACCTACCTCGAGGCTTCGATAGGCTTACCTCTTGATCTCGTCTGTATAAGTTATTCATTTTTTAATTGCCGGGTAGTTGTGAGGAGATACCGAGTGAACAACCACCCATAAGCCTGTGGTACTCGGAAACTTCCCGGGTTCTGCCGTCCGGCCAACCATCGTGTGGCAATGGGTCGCCCGCGCATACTGTTCATCGACGCCTACGATTCTTTCAGTAATAACATCGTCTCATTGCTGACGACCGTCTTAGAGGTGGATGTTGACGTCCTGCCTATTGATCCGGCCCATCTGGATCCCAAGAAGGCGGGGTTCAAAGATGCGCTGGGCAAGCTAGTGAGGCAATATCATGCTGTCGTCTGCGGCCCGGGCCCCGGGGCGCCCGATGTAGATAAGGATGTCGGTATCATGAAATACATCTGGGACCTCGAGGGACAAGACCTAGCCCCCGTGCTTGGGATATGCCTGGGTTTCCAGAGTCTGGCTGTCAGTTGTGGTGCAGTGGTGAAGAGACTGCAAACGGGATTACACGGCATGATTCGAGAAATCGACCATTTAGACGCGAAGCAGGACAGAAACATCTTCGTGGATGCGCCGACGTTCAAGGCGACGTTGTATCACAGTCTGCACGCAGACGTCGGACAAGAATCCGTCCCCACGGAGGAGTGGCAAGATGAAAAATGGCGTTCCCCACCCCCTTTCCCGGATCTCGTGCCACTAGCCTGGACGTATGAGGATCGGGGAAACATGGTCGAGCGCATTCTGATGGGCGTCAGGCACCGGACCAAGCCATTCTGGGGACTGCAGTACCACCCCGAGTCGGTCTGCACGGAGTCGACGGGTCACCAGGTCATCGTGAACTGGTTTCAGGAAGCGATGGCGTGGAATTGCGCTACCGGCCGAAAACCTGAGTCTGTATCTCACGAAGCTAACATCTCCAAAAAGTTGGAGGTGCCTATGGTAGTAGATGCCAGTGCCACCAACGGCTCTCCCTCTTGTCCTCGAGATGATGGGGTCGTATCTTCATTCGGCCTAGGTGCAAAATACTTCTCCCGGTCTCTTGACATCCCACTGCATATCGAAGTCCCGGACGTAGTTGAGATACTACAGGATGGGAAAAGCGAGTTTATAGTGCTCGAATCAGCAAGCGCAAAATTAAGGAGGACGGGGTTAGATGTGCGGGGACGGTACAGCATCATTGCTCTCGATGTAGACGAGGCATTGAAGCTAGAATACAGAACGGGAGAGAGACATGTTACTGCACGTTGCTCGCCGGCCCCTGAAACGGCACAGAAAACGACCGAGAAGGTAGAACTTAGCCCAGGGCAAACGATATGGCAGTTCCTGGCCGACTTTTGGACGAAACGCCGAATCCCGAGTCACGAGACGCCAGACCCTTTCATAGGCGGCTTTATGGGGTACACGACATACGAGCTAGGTCTCGAAGGGATCGACGTCAAGCTATATGAGGAGCGACGCCACGATAGGACGGACTTGTCCTTTGCCTGGGTAACCAGGAGCATTGTGATCGACCACCTGGAAGGCACCCTGCGCATCCAGGCCCTGTCGAGCTCGGAACTCTCGAGCCAAGTCTGGCTCGAGACGACCGCGGACAAGCTCACGCGGTCCCCCATCTGGTCGAACGCGCTCCCCGCCAACTTCGGCAAAGTGCGACAGAGCGATGAGCTGACGCCACCGCACACGCCCACGTCGGGGCACGCGACGCCCAATATCCTCGTGCCCGCGGCGCCGGAATACGAGGCTAAGGTGCGCGCGTGTCAAGACTTCATCGCGGCAGGGGACTCGTACGAGCTATGCCTAACGGACCAGACGCTCGTGACGCGAGTGCGGAGCCGCTTCGAGGGCTCCCTGCAGGCGCACGACAAGTCCTCCTCGCCGTCGTCGTGGCAGCTCTACCGGGCTCTGCGAACGCGCCAACCCGCGCCCTTCGCATCGTACGTCCGCCTCGGCGGCGCGACGCTGGTAAGCAGCTCGCCGGAGCGGTTCCTGACGTTCGACAGCGCGGGACTATGTTCCATGCGGCCGATGAAGGGGACGGTGCGCAAGTCGCCAGCAGTGTCCACGCTCGCGGCCGCGGAGGCGATCCTGCATATCCCGAAAGAAGAGGCCGAGAACCTCATGATCGTGGACCTCGTGCGCCACGACCTGCACCGCGTGTGCGGGCCCGGGAACGTCCACGTGCCCCACCTCCTGCAGGTCGAGGAGTACGCAAGCGTGTTCCAGATGATCAGCGTCGTCGAGGGCCAGCTGCCTCGGGCCCCGGGCAACGAGCCTACGGGCCTCGATGTCCTCGCCGCTAGCCTCCCGCCTGGCAGCATGACTGGCGCCCCGAAGAAGCGCAGCTGCGAGATCTTGCAGGGCCTCGAGGGCCCGCGCGCTCGCGAGCGCAGCTTGTATTCTGGTGTCGTGGGGTACATGGATGCCGCCGGACGCGGCGACTGGAGCGTGACGATCCGGAGTCTGTTCCGGTGGGACGACGAGACTGTCTCGGCCGCGACTGCCTCTGATACTATAGCGGGCGCCGGCGACACAGAGACATGGCACCTCGGTGCCGGAGGAGCCGTGACGGCGCTGAGCACTGCAGAAGGCGAGAGAGACGAGATGCTCATAAAGCTGAAGGGTTCGGTGGGTATATTTGAGGAAGCATAATAACCGTCTTCATAGCAAGACTATTATTCGTATATTTATAAAAACGTGGGCGGCGAGCGTTGTTTCACGGTGGTTCAACATCTTGCGGGTCGGCATATCGGGGTTGCATTTGTTCAACAAGCATGGGGTCAGGGGAGTACGTACGACCGCGAACGGTCCGGCATGCGAAAGGAGTTCAACATTTATATAGGGGCATCTTTTCAACAACGCGGAATAGGTAGTCGTGTATGGCAAGATTTATAACTGTGGGATTATGGTTCTTGAGGCTTGGGGAAAGCGATAGCGATCTTTCTGATCACATCGAATTATGTTTCTTGAAAACAAGTTACATCATCCTCTCTAGATATTTGATGACTCGCGCTCCAACATATTCTTTCACAATACCTTTGCTATTCATTAATTACGGGTATTTGATGACATTGCTATGATACTCATTATGTTGCCAGTTCCTTGTTCAGACCAAGGTTAGAGCGACAAATAAAAGGCCAACGCGATTGCGAAGCAATTTTAGCAAATCGCCATTCTATTGAATTTACCGCTTATGGTATCTTATCACAAGGTTTTCTACAATATACACATAGTATTTGGGTTACCCAAATCGAGGCAGAAAATCTACAGCTCGTCTCTAACATGGCTGCTGCTACCGTCGTTTAGTTCATCCATGGCCATCATCTTCACTACCAGACTCGTCCAGCCAGTGAAATGTTGTGTTCGCTGTCCCGCACCGGTTTCTGGGTTATACTGTTCCCATGCAAATCCTGTCTCCTCCCAACTCTTGTACACAGTTTGCACGAGGTTCTGACGGAGACGGTTGTATAAGTCCCTGGCTTTTGCCGCAAAAGGGCCGTCTTGGAGGGCGTAGCTCTGGTCATGGATTAGTGTATGATGAGGAAATATAGATTAGGATAAGACTCACTCGGAGCTGCACAAGGGCAAGGTAGTTGATGTTAATCCATACGGGACTTCTCCAATAGTTCTCATCTGTCCCGTAGAATACTGACTTTTTGCTCAAGCTTCGAATTCCATGTGGGCTGAAAAGCTCGCTTTCATCGCCTACAAGGTCGAGAACCTTGCCAAGCCTGGCATCGTTAGGCTCTAGGAGACCCATCAAGAAGGGAAATAATGAGATGTAGCCTTTGTGGCAAACTAGAGAATGCTCCTCAAAGTCATCAATAGTGGCATCGCAGAAGCAGCCTCTTGCTTCAGACCAGTGGAGATCGACCAAGTTATGGGAAATACCATCGAGAGCCTTTTTATATTGTTCGGCGTCTTGTGGCAACCCAACTACATCCGCTACCTTCGCCAATGTCCGGGTCATCATACCCATCCAAGACAAGAGATCAACATGAAGCTCGCCAGGATGGGGCGGTTGCGGCCGGGGATAATCGTCCAAACCGCTTGTTAAGCAGTGTTGGACAGACCGACCTCGCCATCTATAGGCTTCTTTGTTTGAGTAAGCCTCCCGGTCATAGCTTTTGATGTCGCCAAACTGTGTTTTTTTGAACCACAAATACTGACGACGAAGAAGAGGGTATAAGTTTCGAAGATACTCTAATCCCAGTTCAGGATTGTCGATATAAGTAGTCTGTAGAATATCGCTTGTAGAGAGCCGCTCCTTGCCTGTGTCTTGGCTGCCGTTGGATTTTTGGAGTTTCTCTAAGAAAACCTCGAGGATTAGATATAACGTGGGTGGGTTAGCGTAATGCGGGTACTGGACTTGAAACTCGGCTGGCACTTTACTTCGTGCTTCATCACCAAGGATTTGCTCCCGTGCAATCCAGCCGTCTTCGTCCATTAAGTTGTACCAACTCTTCACAATCTCTAGCGCGAGATCTGTGTCCCAATCGATGATAGGAAGGAGGTGAAATCCTTCATCCCAAAGGAATCCGCGGGGGAAAAATGGCCGGGACGGAATGCTTGAGAATAATTCGTACGGGCCCTCAGTTTGTTCCTGCCTACGACCCCGCGCTTCTGCTGTTCCTTCCCAGAACCCCTCATTCTCCTCTTCGTATTCAGGGGCATCGGATCGGTCGACCAAGTGCTGTCCGTAGAAATAACCAATGCCCCCAGCCAGGTTGGACAGCATACTCTTTCCAAATTTCTCGTACTCTGCTGTGTTAAACGGTGCTTTAGGAGCGAAGACCTCCTGGAATCGGTCGTTGAAGGCCTCTGTGGTCGATTTAATCTCTCGTGATAGATCCTCACTTGTGACATCCTTGCCAGAAGATTCGCTGGAAAATAGTATGTCGAACTCAAATGGACCTTCGAATACTTTCTGGACAATCTGTATATTGCCAGGTTTGGCAATGTTCGGTAGCTGATACACCTGCCACGGTGGTGGGGCAGTCTCTGGGCCATATTCCTTAATGATTTCGTTCACACCCTCCTGGAGAGCTTGGAAAAAGAGCTTCTTGGCTTGCCATAGATGATGAAGGGGTACGGTATCTGAGTGCACCACTGTCTTCTCCAAGTCTCTCTGCACCGACGCAGGATGGTCACTCGTTGGATGAGCACCTTTTCCTTTTGTTACCACGAGTTTGTACCCGCCCAAGTGCTTGGAGGCCCCTGTAAAAGTCACGTCCTCATCGAAACCGGTCGGAGCACCCTCGGCAACATCGATGGTCTCATCTAAACCCTCGGTAACGAGGTAGAAGATGACGGTAGTCTTGAGATCTGCCGGCGCATCTTCGCGGGGCTCGCCCTTGATCCTCGCCGCCCAGCTCCCGCCATGCGCACCCCCAGGAATCTTGACAAACATGGTGGTCATGTCGATCTGGTTCTTGGCATCGTGGATGGTCTGGACACCGCCCTTCCGAGTATCATACTCTTCCCAGCCATAGCCTGCCATGTCTTCATTCTGTTCGCAGGTGTAGCGAACATCTACCCCGAGAGAAGTCAGTGCGGGCTCCTACCCACTCGAGGATGGAGGCGACCAGGGACGACATACTGCCTTGCACATCAACATAGTTATCAACCTTTACCCATGACAAAGCAGCTGCTATACCACTCGGTACCCTCGGGCGAATACCGAAATACAGGTTGGGCCGGTAGGGGCCCCATAGAAGACTTTGATTATTTAAACGGCCGATTTCGCTATGAAGGACACCTTCATTGTTTTCCGTAGTTGCAGAGGCCAGAAGGAATAAAGACAGCCCAGCTGTCAATTGGCTTAAGAACCCCATGGCAACATTGAACCAAAAGATGACGCTAGTCTTTGGTCGCAATGGGAGGAAATAATATGCGAAAAGGGCTACACGAGGCAGACGGAGTCTCAGGAATGCAACAGCTGTGAGGCTTCTCGAAGCTCTAGAACTGAACACGGTTTTAGATTATCTCTGGAATCCTGGAGGCTGCTAGCAAGGTACTGGTACTGGTACCTGTAATTGTGGGAGAGAAAGCTCTTATCGATTAGATTTGACGTCAGTGTCACTAATACCAAGGTTCTAGGTTTTACCAAATGCCAAGTATGCACCAAACTAGGCTTAACGCACTTGCCGCTTTTTCTCCGGCTCGGCTCAGCCAGCGATCAGTCAGGTAACTGCAGTGTAAAACGGCCATTGTGTAGGTATTTATACATTGCTTAAAACGGTTCGAGCTCTTAAAACCGTCCCAGCCTGTTTTAACTGTTAACTAAAGGATTAAAAGACCCGCCCTACCGCTTTTCAACATATAATAGTTTTTTTATAATTCGAAAAAAAAGCTACTAAACCCTGCTATGCTTTAATTATATTAATAAATAAAATAATATAAGTTATTATAATAAACTTAAAAATTATTAATAATTATAATTAAAAATTAAATTTATAAAAAAATAATTATTTTTTAAAATAAAACATTACTTTAAAATAAAACTTTTATTATTATTATTTAAAAATTAATATTGTTTTAATATTATTTTAATAATAAAATAACGTTAATATTTTTTAATTTTTTTTACTTGTTATACTTAACACATTAACAGAAGGCAAGGCTGTTGTAATATGTGCTATATTATACGAAAAATCTAAGTATAAAAAAGGAAAGGAATCTACAAGGCTGCGCGAGGCGCGGCAACAATAATAATAGCTAAGTGTGTGTGGGGTGGGGCCAGGTCAGGTGACCAGTGGTTAAGTGACTGGCAGTCACGTGATATGGGTTGTACATACGGATGGATAACTAATGTGGGGTTTGTACTAGTCCTACTAAGCACCTAACTATAACTATTGCTTTATATTATATTTTTTTTTAATACTTGCTTAAACAGCTATGTTAATTTTATAAATATTATTATACTATTAATAGATTTTTTTTTTTAGTTTTAAAAACATAAACTTATAATTTAAAACAATAATATTTTATATTTATAAATGTTAAATAATTAAAAAATATAATATTATATATAAATAAAAATATAAAATAAATAACTATATATTAATTTATTTTTTAGTTATTTATATAAAAGTAAAGCTTTTATATAAAAAATCTTTTATAGTATAAAGTTTTTTACTTAAATATATTATTTATTTAATTAAATTAAATGTGTTAATTATTAATTATATAAATAACTTTAAAAAATTCTTATAAAGGTATATATTTTTATTAAAGAAGTATATATTTATAAAGGTATATGTATTTAATTAGTTATACCTTGCGTTTAGTGGGCTTTATACCTTGTGGTTAGTGGGGCTTATATATGGTTTATTTGTTTTTTTACGTATAGTTATACAAGGCTGCCCGGTTAATTATAGTAGTACCTTGGATTTTATTTTAATTATTTTATATGCTAATCTAGCAAAAACAGCGTTTTAAACAACATGGTTAATAAGGCTAAAGAACTACTAGCTAAATATAAGGCCAACAGCTATATTTATTAGCGCTGTTATATTTTACGCTAAAAAAGAAAGGCTATTATAATAAGGAAAAGCCTCGAGGTGTAAGGCAGGAGTAAAGAAAGAAAGAGTTATTAATTATTATATATATAAAAAAACTAAAAAAGATTTTTATTAAAATAATTAATATTTATTATTATATTTTATTGTTATTACAGCAGGAAAAAAAATAAATCCTCGAGGCGTTAAAGGATTAAATAAAGGTTTAAGGAGAGGATTAAGTTACTTGTGTTATAATCTTAAACTTTGTTACTACTTTAAATAAGCAGTAGTTTTAATAGCTTGTTATTTTTAAACTTTATTTTATTTAAATATAAATTTTATTTTATTTCTGTAAATATTTATTTAAATATTTATTATTTTAACCTTATATATAATTTTATATACTTTTTATTTTTTAAATACTAACTTTTAAAAATATTTATCTTAATATTTTTTTTTTATTTATTTATTTAAATAATTAAAACTGTTATTTTTTTATTTTTATATTTAATTAATATTTTTTACGTTTTTTATTATAAAATATTTATATTTATCTAGTTTAATTTTTATACTTAATATTAAAAGATTTTAATCTTAATTTTTTTAATATATTAAATAAAGTAAACTTATTTTATTTTATTATTATTATTTTAAATAAAAATAATATTAATTATATAAAGCTATTTAGCGTAAAAAAATATCTGCGCAGCTTTTAAAGTGCTCGGGATACTAGTTAAAATATTTTAATTATTAATTTAATTTAAAATAAAAAATAATAAAAAAATTTAGTTTAATATAAGATCTAGATTTTTAATAAACTAAAAAAAAGCTAATCCGTATTAAACTATAATACCTTTATATAGTTTTTTAGCTTTTAAGTTATAACTATTTTTTTTTAAATCTAGTTTATTAAAACTAAAAAGATAGCGTTAATAACGTGGTAGTAGGTAGTAGTTAAAAATAAAGATCGGATTTTTTTTTACGTGTTAAATTAATTTAAGGGTTTCGGGCTAGGTAAAAAATTAGTATTAAAACTAAGAATATTATAAAATAAACACTAATTAAACATAAAATAACTAATAAAATAAATATAAATTAAACATTGTTTTAATATATATAATTACGCAGTTTTACTACTTATATTTTTTAATATAAAGTGCGTATGTTTTTATAATTATATGTTTATATAACAAAAGTGCATGCTTTTATAAAAATTTTTTAACTTTATATATAATAAATGTTAGTTTTATATATAATATTATAAATATTAAATTTTTACCTTAATATAAATAGTAAAAATATTAGTTATATTATATAGATTATATTTTATATTATATAAATAACCTTAAAAATAGTGGCTTTATTAAATTAGTTTTTTTTTTTTTTAAGTTATTATTTTTTACTTTAAAGGTTTAATATAGCTGATTTTACTCCTTTTTTACCGCTGTTTCGCCCTTGTACTTAGCTAGTTTAAGTGTACTGATGGTTGTATGGAACGCAAGGCAGCGGAATACCTTCCGCGACCTTCCGCCACGTTCCGGCACGTTCCGCCACATTCAGCCATGATCGCCGCCAGCATAAAAAGTCTGCATGTTTCCGCACCAATAGATAGTTTTTAGCCAGACACAATAATACCACCAGTCTCGCCCACACTTGTTTTATCTGTTTGTTTTGTGTTAATTGTTTACATACGTACGTACACCTACTAACATGTACTGTTAATAATAATTAATAATAACTTTTTTTTTTTATAGCTACTTATAACCACAATGCTTTTAATTACACGCTGTATTAAAAGAAAAGCTAACGCTTCGTTAAACACTTAGTTTAAAATCACTGCCTTTTAAAAATAAATTAAGCTAGCAGAACAGCTTAATAACTTAAAAAAATAACTAGCTAACCTATAAAACGCTCTTATTTTAAAACATCGCTAAAACATTAACGATTTAAACTTAAAATATAACGTTAACTTAAAACGTTTAATTAAGTTCTTTTTTTTTTATTTTATTTTTTATTAATAAAATAAATAGTTAGTAGATTTATAAAGGGCTTTTAAAAATACTCTTTATAAATATTAAAAAAACTATAAATAAATTAATCTTGTAGTATTTAAAATAAATAACTAGTGCTAACTTTTTTAAAACTAAAAAATTAAACAAACCAAGGATAAAAACTTTATAAAAACAGCTTAAATTTAAAATAATTAAGATTAGTTCGTCTTATAAACTACTTTTATTATTAAAAACATAAGTTATAAAAAAGCTTATATTATAAAACGTTTAAAAAAAACTTATTAAAAAAAAGGTTAACATTTTTAAGATTTTAATAACTACTTATAATTTTTAAAAAATTAAAACAAATAAAAATTATAAGCAGTAAATATATAATTTTACTACGTAAAATTTATAAAATATTTTTAAAATAAACTTAAGAAAACTTTAACTTTATTTATTATTTATAAAAAAATAATTTAATTAACTATATATTATTATAAACTTATTAACTTTAATAATAATAAATTATAACTAGTTTATTTATAAAATACTTTTATATTAAAATTAAAAAAGTTTAATTATTATATATTACTTATAAAAAATACTATTAAACAAGACTTTAAACTATTAATATTTTTATTAAATAGCACCTGTTATAATAAGTATAAAGAGATTATACCCTGTAAACGTTGCAGGAGCAAGACTTATTAAAGGTCCGAGTACCCGAGTAAAGCTAGGCCTTAAGTTGTTTAAATAGCCTGTATATAGCTTATATTATTTTTATTTCGTATTAGTACCAGGGGTGTTGCGGAAGTTTTTAAAGCCGCGGTTTAAGAAGAAAGTTACTGCTTATTTTCTCTCCATGGAAAGCTGTTTACTTTTATAAATATATACTCCTTAGTTAAGTTTTATACATAAAAAAGTTATCTTTTTTCTATAGTTTTATTTATAAAAAAGTTATCCTTTTTTTATAGTTTGTTTAATTTAATATTTAAAAAAGCTGTTATTTTTTATAAATAATTAGTTTATATATTTTATTATTTTATTTTATTTTTAAACATATTATAAGCTTTTATTAAAAACGTTTTATTAATAAATTAATAATAATTAATCTTTTAAATTATTTAACTTATAATTAAACCTATAACGTTTAATTAAATAATTATTTAACTTATTTTTATTAAATAGTTATAGCTTGTTTAAATTAAAAAGTTATTGTTTTATAAGCTTAATTAAATATTTTATACTTTAGTTTATAAATTTTATTATAATTAAACTAATAAAGTTAAATTAGTTTTAAAATAGTAATAAACTTAACTTAATTTATATCTGCTAGTTGTTTATAAAATATCTTGCTATATGTTTACTAATAAATAATATTAAGCCTTAAAAAGCTTTTTTTCGCTTTTAGTTAATAAATCATAGTTAATTTTATTAAAAAAAAAAGGATAGTTATTATAAATATTAAATTCTTACCTTAATATAAATAGCAAGGACATTAGCCACGTTATATAAACTATATTTTATACTATATAAATAGCTTTAAAAACAGTGGCTTTATTAAATTAGTTTGATATAGCTGCCTACTAGGTATAGGTAGATTTGTATGTGTAATTCGTGATAAAGAGAGAAGTCTCCAGTCTACAAATCTATCTAGGTAATACTCGTACATGTGTGTGGGTGCGCGGGCGCGTTGCCGAGCCACCCATGGTCTGTGCACAGCCGCGTGTGGCTGTGGCTGCCAGTGAATACGTGCGGCATACGCGTACGCGTGTGCTCCCTGTACGCGCGTATCACATGCCGGCGACGAAAAGGAATCCCACTGCCTTTAGTGGCACACATTATTTATTTTTGCGGGGTCGCCCTGGACGACGTTTAGGTTGTCCTTCCTTTAAGTTAAACGATACTGCGCTTGTTAAAATATTTAGACGAGGTCCGTTTCGATCCTAATACTACTCGATTAATTCTCCGCAGTACCAAAGCTGTTTTTCCGATTTTTATTTATTATATTTATAACCTTATCTTTTTTATTTAATAAAATAATTGATATTGTTTTTTTTATAATTAAATTAGTAGTTAAAAATAATTTTTATTTTATAAATATTTTTTTTTTTAATATTAAAATTTTTTTGCTTAGCTTTAATTAATTTAAGCAGCGGTATTTTTTATTAAAATAAGTTAGTTTTTTTTAGTATTAGTTATAAATATTTAATAAAAACTATAAAATAAATAATAAAGTTTTTAAAAAAATTTAATTTATATATTAAATTATTTATTTTTTTAAAAACTTTTTAAAAGCTGGATCGCTGCTAGGAATATTTTTTTAATAACTTACTTAATAAATAATATTTTTTATATAGCTTAAAATATATTATATTTTTTTTTTTAAATTTAATTATACGATGTTTAAAGTTATATTTTTTTTTAATTACTGCTTAAACGAAATTTATAATAAAATATATATTGCATTTTAAATATTCGCGGAAAAATTTAATGTTTTTAAATTTTTTTATTTTTTTAATATTAATAATTATATTAAATATATTAAATAAACAAAATTTAAATAACTACTTATAAAAAATTAAATATATTAATATAAAATATATAGCGTTTAAGTTTTATTATAAAAATAATATAATATTTATTTAATTTATTTTTAATTTTATAAAATTATAATATTTTAAAACAATTTTAATTAATTAATTTTTTTATTTTAATAATTTATTTATTTAAAAATAATAAGCTGTTATTATAAAAAATTTAATTTTAAAGGTTTTTTATATATTTTATTAAAATTTAAAAATAAATTTTTAATTTTAGTTAAAAATAATACTTTTAAAAATTTTTTAATTATATAATAATAATTACTTAGTTATTACTATTTTTTATTCCTTAGTAATATAGCGTTTATTTCTAAGTATAAATAATATATATTTATTAATATAATATATAATAGTTATTATTATATTATATATTAAAAAATATAGTTTTATATTATTTAATTATTATAATATATTTTTTATTTTAATTTTAAATAATATTAAAATAAAATTAATAGTTATAATTTTTATTAAAAAAAAATTATTAAAATAAATAAATTAAAAACTATTAATTAGTTATTAATAATTTATTTAATTAAATTTATATACTAAGTAATATTTAATATAATTTTTTACAAGTTATATTTTATTA
>MU383945.1:0-146736 GCA_022495065.1 Xylaria telfairii
ATTTGGAAGGCATGGACCCTTTAGACCCAAAGAGAATTATTAGTTGAATAGAACACTGTTCCAAGCCCTTATTACATAAGCCCTTGTCACACCTAGGCAGTAGATCACTAGATAAGGGTTCGGCGCGAGTCCAGTACTACAAGAGCAATATATTATAAGCGGACTACCCCATGGTAATTGGATCAATTCGCGCCATCTCTCCCCTGGCAAAGTGAAAGTCGCGATACTATACCACTCTCTAGGGTGCTCTGGGGCCTGTCGTCTTGAAATATTGGACGAACCAGGTACAGGTTGATGATTGTTGGGAGATTAAGTTAGATTTCGTAGCACTAATATACCCCGTCGATTTCCATAACTGTATATTTTGCTAGACTATGAAAACAACGCCTCAAATATTCTCGATCGGGCGCAACCAACATTCGAAAGCGCCTCGAAGTTTGAAACCGCTTCTTAACAACGAGTTGGATAGGTTCTTGCGCCTAGTAGAGTCCTCACACCTCTCGAAACATTCAAAGCCGCTTTATGTAGGGGGGGCACTGTAATCTACGAATATTTCGAACCCGCATGTGTAGCATATCCTAGATTTTTGGTAGTAGCGTATTCTTCATAGGAGTCTAGCGCGCGCCGAACTTCTTGGTAGAACTTGAAGTATAGTCGGGCGCCCGCTGTGACATTGCCTTTAGTAGACCTCAAGGTGAAATGGTGGCGCCGACTCAACAGAGTGTGTCTCCGATAGCATGGTAGGGGTGGTCACCCCTGTAAACGAGGAAGTTGAAACCTTTGAATATATCTACACTGTCCGAGTCGTGTAAAAGCCGTTTGATCACAACTGGAGGCAAGAACATGGATCGCAGCATTTTTATGAAGCATCGCGAGTTGTAGCAATGCGCAGTCGGGCGCGATATCGGATGAGCCTAGAGCCAGCGAGCCGTTCAGGAAGATAATCTGAAGGAGCAGTTGTTAGCTGAAGGTCAAACTCATCGGCTGAAAAACCACAATGCCTCAGAAAATACCAGTCGATAATAGAAATCCGGTAACATACAGTGCGGTTATCACGTCATTACTCATATTCTAATAGCGAAGTCGAGGCATGGATAATTTACGTAAAAGAAACACAGTAGCGCTATTATTTTCTGGAGTGGTGTCAAACGACCAAGGCCAGGTGCCTACGCCTGCCAGTCTTCCAGCAAGACACACAGATCTAGTCGGCGACTATCACGGGACTCATATTGAGGTCCTTAATCGGAGGAAGCCGGAGAGGGGTAAGTCAGAGGCACGGGCCGCAAGGCTGTGTACAAATAAAGGACAAAGGGCCAGGTTACATCAGGAGATGAATTAGGAAGCCAAGCGCCCTGTAAACCCAAAGAGAAAAAAATAAGTGGCACTATAATTGACTATGATAAAGGGCAGAGAAGTGCATGTCCACGGCTGCCTCCTACTGCAACCACGGCTGGTATTCCGTGCTTCCTAGTCATAAAAACGTTGCATACGGACACTAAAATACATTAATATCTATAAAGACTTCCGCACTACACTGTGGCTGTGATCATAATGCATAATATTGCCGTATTCCTCCCCATGTAGCTATTAGTTTGACGACGCAGTGATGTTCTCAAATCTGCTCAACCAAAACCTGCTAAATCAAAACCTGATGACACCTAGGCCGTGTCAGATGCGCCTCCAGGTGTCTGGTCCAATGGGGTCGTAGTGGTTGGGTGCTGTGGGTGTGCTTATATGTAGGCTAAGAGTCCGACCAGTGCTGACAGCATTGCCTGATAATTCACAGCGGGTTCTGCAAAAGGTTATCCGACAAGATTATGTGTTCTCTTCAAGTTAAAAAATTATACACCTGAGGTCTTCCATACCCAAATCAATACAGCGTCATCTCACGCTAGTATAATGCATCATGTCTGCCTCACGCAGAACTTCAAAGATCCCCCAGAAAGAATGGGAAGCCCGCAAGCGCCGAATCATTGAGTTATATAGCGATAACGGACTTCAACTTGCTGGCCCGAATGGTGTCATCCAGAGGATGGAGAATGAAGGCTTCGCAGCCACGTAAGTACCTCTTGAATTGAGTTTAGTGACTCAGTAAACGACTCGACTAATGATTTGCTAGTAAATCTCAATATGAACGTCAATTTCACATCTGGGAAGTTCGCAAAAATATAAAGCAACATGAATGGGCCAGAATTATCCAGACGCAGAGGCAGGGAGGGGACGTTACTCCAACAATCCCCAAGAACATAAGGATGCGGCCTACTAGGCTCGAGAGGGCTGGACGTCGCTATGCACACATAATTCCTCAGACTGAGGAATCAGGTTCGTGGTGTTATTAAGACACGTTATATGAATCTCTCTAGACTAATTAATGCTATTTATATGCAGTTTCGCATCATAGTGGCGATGTTGCGCAGGAAAACACTGAACCACTCATGCTAACTGGAAGTATACGACCGCCCGGCGAGAATACAGAATATGAAACCCCCATAGCAATCACGGAGCTAGCTGATCAAGCTATTAATGCTGCTCCTTATGCCGATGATTGGCTTTTCAACGCTGATCAAAGCATGCCATCTCACGAAAGCCCTGGCATGCTTACCTCGGCTATAGGTTTTCCTGATTCACCCAATTCACTTCCTCATTGGCCCCAAGCGTTGGGGGGGATTTTGGTGGACTCAAATCCAGTTTCAGGCCTTGGAGTTTCCCCCGAATTGTTGGCGTTCGATTTGACAGGTCGGCAACCTATGGGTATCGTTGGGGCTCAATATGAAGTAACGTCCTCGCCTCTGGCCGGTGGATCGGGTGATACGGCTCTGGATTGCATGCAATACCTTCATTCATCGGCTATCTCATCTCCATATCCGCATGTAGCTTCCGATTCGCCTAGATTCATCTTTCAGAAGAACGAATGGAAGCTACCTTCTACTATCATTACATCTAGGCTCATAGAGGGTAGGTATAAGGCGGCGATTATGAGACTTATTGTCTCGGCCAAGATTCCATAATAGCTAACGCGATTGCTGTTGAACAGATATCTATAATGAAGCCCGTACTACTTATGGTCACGGCCCCGAGCGGAGCACTTTTGCCCTGGCCAACAATTTCTTGGCCGCCATAAAGGGAACTGACCCAACGACCTTGGGTTTCATGGTCAATGTAGAACAGCATCCTGTTACCCATACGCGAGTCCTCGCAAATCTTCTCTCTACGAAGATCTTCTTCGGGGAAGGGTTTTTCGAGCCACCAAACGATGTCGCCATGGACGTTATCACAAAAGCTCGTCTTTACAGCAGGCTGACTACGTCTGCAATCAACGGATTCACAGGGCTCAAGAATATACCAGCCACTGGAGTTCTAAAGTTCTTGATTGGGCACGGGGCTATACAGACCTTGATGATACAGTTTCTAGGCTCTAATACCGGCCCCGTGGCTCGTTCGCTCGCCGAGAATATTTTTCAAGCGGCTTTAAAGGCGGATAATGACGACATTATCGAATTCTTGCTTGATAACACCAAGCTGGTTGATGCAAATGATACCGTGTGTCATCATTATGGGCAGAGATATACGCCCATCGAAATAGCTGCAATGATGTTATCATCCAGGGTTCTTAAGGTTCTGATGGATCGAAAGGTCGATGTGAACAAGTCATTTTCACAGGGCCATAGAATTAACGCGCTCAGTCTGCTCATCGACAATGGCGCTAGGCAATCTATACTTCACAGTCGCTTCTTGGGCCTAGTTGATGCCCTTATGGAAGCCGGGGCCACGGTATCGGTGGATCTGGTCCAGAAGGTACTTGAAGAGTTTGTTGATCCACGTCTCGCGACTTCTCTTATTCGAAACTCTACTTCTCAATCGCTTAGAAAGTTTCTTTCGGCCAGGTCCTTCCTAGCATATCTTCTTAGATACCTTAAAAAGGCGGAAGCGCTGAGTATGATGAAGTTTATCCTAGAAAGGTGCGGGGGATTAGGAGTCAATGCGTGGCTCAATTCACCAGAATTCAAGTCTGCTCCCCTAGAGGTTGTGGAGGTTAGATATAAGGCGCTGGCAGAAAGCGTGATCCGAGACACATCGACCGACGAAATATCTCGAATGACAGGAAACCAAGCGACAATTAACTTACTCAACGCCCTCAATTCGAGAGACCAAGATCGTCTTCTCATCCTAGAAGAGGGCGGCATAATCAAACATCTCAAACACGACGAGCTCGGCCAAGCCCTTACCACAGCCCTTAATTCAGGAAACCTACAATTTGCAACCAAGATACTGGACTTCGATCCCGATTGCTGTTTTGCTGATTATCCGAATAATTATGTACCTCGTTATGATCATCACACGGTCTCTGCTTTTGCTGCTGCCTTAGCTCATAATTTCGATGATATTGCCTGGAGGCTCTTAGCTGTGGCCACTACAAAATTACATGCCAGAAACAACGGTCAATTGCTAGCTCACGCAATAAGAGCGAAGAAACCAAACTTTGTAAGAGCTATGCTAGAATTCTACCGCGACAGATGCAACCAGAAAGGACTTAGTGCTACGCCCTACGCGACGGAAGGCAGTAGCGATGCTATAGAACAAGCCGTTATCAAATGGGGCGATTTATCGATAATGATCGATATTTGTCGAACGCGGATATCCAATCACGAACCCCATATTAAACGCTTTTTGAAATTTGCAGTCGAGCGAGGTCAGGTAGACTTGTTCTTCCGTATCTTGGAAGCTATCCCCCCCAAAATGGGGTCGGAGTTGTCAATCGCGGCAGAAGTCGCGATAGAGTGCAATAATCTAACGTTGCTTGACGAGTTGATTGTTCGTGGCGTCGGAGCAGATAATGATCATCTACTTGACCACGCTATGATTCACTGTCCTTCATTGGTCAGGCCGCTCCTTGAACGGTATCGGAAGGCTTATCCAAAAGGATCTTATTTTCCATATGGTCGGGAAATTATTGCTCAAGCAATTCGGCGCTACCCACAATCCTCCGAATTGCTTAACATCTTCTTTGAGTTCCAGCTAATAAATGGGATGACTCTCGGGGAAAATGAGGGGCATAGCAATCTACTCGCTATAGCAATTGGAGACGATAAACCTATTCATAGGGCCAAGCATCCTCGGGAACCTATTCATAGGGCCAAGCATCCTCGGGAGCACATTATTAAGAGGTTACTCGATGCTGGCGGTGACGCTAACTGTTGGTTCCATATGGATTTTGGGTCTACTGAAAAAACAACTCCTTTCTTGCAGGCAATCAAGACGGAAAATACGGAAATTGTTCAGCTCTTGATTAAAGATGGACGTGCTGACGTAAACATGCCGACTGGTCTTGGGATAATGCTCACTCCTCTGCAGACAGCAGCCGAGCTGAATAACCTTGAGATTGTCAGTTTATTGCTAGAGAACGGTGCCGACGTCAATGCCCCACCCGAAAGATTTTCCGGGGCGACAGCGCTGCAGTTCGCAGCTATCCACGGCAACTGCGACATGGCATTAATGCTCATAGAGCGCGGCGCTCAATTAGATATAGCCCCGCCTCTGGGATTTCACGGACGATGGCCCCTAGAGGGTGCCGCCGAGAATGGCCTCCTGGATATGATACAGCTCCTCTGGGATGCCAACAACGGCCCTTTTGACGATAAGCTGTGTCGAAGTGCTATGCGGCTTGCAGAACGCCAAGGGCACCTGGGCTGTAGGGATCTGATACTGGAGTTGATGGCCAAACCTTCTATTGAATACCAGGTTTGAACCGCCATGCTAGGCGCGGAATAGGGGTTCCTCGAGGTCAGTGCACTACTGAATTGTTTAAAACCCCATCTCACTCAAAATGAGTCAGCAGAAGCCCCTTCATTAGCTATTATTGTCGGGGATTGTTTTATTCGTGGAGTCAGCTACTATCGTATGCCACGAACCAACACTCGGGGGCGTGAATGTAGGCCGGATACTGGACAACATCGGAAGCCGCTGGGGATTGGGGTGGGGAGTCTAAGACTGAAAAGACGTCGGAACAGATCATCTTACTCGGTTGGATATCTTGAAGAACATTGGTATTTCCTTTACTTCGTTTCCTAGCTATCAATCACGTCACACTCGTTGGCACTACATAGTCAAGACTCACTCTTTGTGGTATGGCCTCCAATAATATCGGAGAGGATCTCTATTAGCCTACATGAACCACAACTAATGTTGCCACTTACTGAGCATTAGTTGGTATCTTAGATTTCAAACAGGAATTATTATTATTATTGTCATCATGAACTGAAGACTTAATCACTACCATTAGTGAATAGAAAGATCGTTTCGGCCTTCAAATATTGAGCATCACATCGCACTTTTCCCTCGTAAGATTGCTATACTTACTCGCTTGGACTCAATGGCGGACTTCTCCCTGGATAGCGATTATGGTCCCGATGAATTGCTGCGACGTGCTTCGGCATCCCCAAATTAGCGGGGCTTATCTCGATGCCGATCCGGCTCAGCCGGCTACGTAATATGCATGTATGAGCTATAGTAAGTACACCTGCAGTCCAACTGCCCCTCCTTTTCGGGGTCTATAAAGGACGAACATATTCACGACTAACTATCATTGCAATTAGGTTCAAAGATTACCCACAATGTCTACTACCCAGAGGAAGCCAGGCTCCGCGCCAGTTACGACAGAGGAGCTCAAGGCAGTCGTCGGGAAAGCCGGACTCGAGCTAACCGAGCCTCTACTCGATGGCTTTAGTGCACTGCTTACCAGCCTAGACGCCGCTGTACAATCCCTGCCGGACGACGCACCGGTACAGCCAAGGCCAGACTTGGAGAAGTATCCCCGAAGCGACATACATATTCCCGAAGATACTGAATGTGGCGCCTGGGCAACTAAGGTATGCCGTCTTCAATTTCTTCCTCATCATTTTTTGTATTAGAACTGGCTTATGGTTAATATCACCTACAGGTGACGGCGAAATGTACTGCCCCAAAAGGTAACCTGCTAGCGGGTCGGACGGTAGCTCTCAAGGATAATATGGCCCTGGCGGGCGTGAGGTGCACTAATGGCACAACAATGGTCGAATGGGTTCCCGAAGTCGACGCGACGGTCGCTACTAGGATCATGGATCACGGGGCTACGATAACAGGCAAAGCAGGTTAGAGCACTCCCCCCTTTTCCGCTGTTGATGTCATGGTTCTTTTGCTAATTATGTGTAGCTTGCGAGAATACTTGTATGGAGGGAGTCTCGTGTACATCGGTCACTGGAGTCGTGCACAACCCTTACGCGGAGGGATACAGCGCTGGCGGCTCAAGCAGCGGATCTGGACGCCTTGTGGCTACGGGATCTGTCGATCTTGCTATTGGCTGTGACCAAGGCGGGAGCATCCGTATCCCGGCTGCGGCCTGTGGTATTGTTGGGCTGAAGCCGACATGGGGCCTTGTCCCATACACCGGTATCCTGAGCTTGAATGCTGCTGTCGACCATGTCGGCCCGATGGCGAAAAGCGTTCGCGATTGTGCTCTTCTTCTTGAGGCCATTGCGGGACCGGATGGGTGGGATGACCGACAGCCACCAGGCGAGCTTGAAGGGTACCCGTCGGAGTTCCTGCGCGATGTGGATGTGGTTATCGGGTTGCCCAAGAAGGCCATGCTCGATGGGGTGAAGATTGGCATTTTACTCGAGGGGTTCCAAATCCCTGGCCAGGACCAGAACGTTGTGGCGTCCGTTCGGTCTGCAGCCGAAAAATTCAGTGAGCTAGGAGCCACTGTGTCTTCGGTCTCTGTACCAAAGCACATGGAAGTTGCAACTGCGTGGATGTGTTATATATTTTCATCGAGCTCCCCAGGAGCATTGCTAGGGGATAGGACTGGGCGGAAACAACTTGACTTCCCTGAGCGATGTGAGTTGGTCGGCGAGAAGCTGACACAGGCTCAATTTGATGCTCTTGGTCCCGGCTCTTTGTTTATGCATCTTGGATACCTCTGGGCTAAGGAGCGCTATGGCCCCAAGCTTGCGGCCCGATGTATGAATTTGGTGAAGGCAGCAAGCGTGCGTCCCTAAATGCCTTCCCTCTTTCCTACTCCATGAGAAACTAATAGTAGAATAGGACGCCTACGATCTAGCACTGAAGGATGTCGATGTTCTTATCACACCCACAGTGCCTGAACCACCTCCTCGGTTCCCGGCTTCGGGATACAAGTTTTTTTTCGAGCAACCACTAAAATTCATGGGTATAACAAATGGTCTCTTGGCAAATACTAGTCCCTTCAACAGTAAGCAGAATCCCCCATGACATAATAGGCCACCTTGACTAACACAACCCTACAAGGCACTGGACATCCTGCCCTATCGCTACCTGTTGGATTTTCTCCTGCTCGCGACGAATCAACCGTGAAGTTACCAGTGGGCATGCAAATTATCGGTCGCAAGTATAGGGACATTGATTGCCTCAAGGTTGCAGCAGCTTGGGAGAAGTCATTTGACTGGAAAGTTCTTTAGAATGGAACAGGACTCGAGCCCCGTTAGCCATATTTGAACACAGCTTATTAAACAACCCGCGCTACCCAAAGAATTCCGTTCAGCACATGTGTCATAAATGCCTCGTTCTCAAAAGCCTCGTCGAAATGCCCGAGAGCAGTATAGAAGGATCGGCCACCATCAAACTCACGACACCACGCGAGAGGGTGGTCGGTGCCCATTCTGCCGCCTTCATAAAGCGATTCGTCTGTTGATAGAAGCACTGTCACCTTGTCGCGTGGGTTCCATGTGAAATTGTACCATTCATCAAACCATTTGAACTCCTCCGGGAACCCAGAGACTATTATATGATCCTTATTCTCCACCCTCACCACGCTGTGCTGCGGCTCCGGGTGGTTTGTAAAATACGCGCCGACAAGCTCGCCATACCATGGTTCCGAGCGCATGCCTGCTGAAGCACAGTGGATGCCTACAAATCCCCCACCACTGTTGATGTACGTCTTCAGTCCGTGTAGCTGTTCGCTCGTGAGAAACTCGCCGCTAGTTGACAGAAAAATGACGGCTTTGAACTGCGATAGGAATTCGGCGTTTATTAGGGACGAGTCTTCTGAGGCTTTGACGGTGAAGTAGTTGCTCGAAGCACCGAGACGCCTGAGACCTTCGATGCCTGCGGGGATGGAGTCATGTCTATAGCTAACTGTTTTGCTGAAGACAAAGACACGGAATTTGTCTTGGTTACTCATCGCGCGAGCTAATGATGTAATCGAATTTAGGTCAGGTGGGAAGAAGTTTAGACCTTGGATATTGAGATGGTGCTTGGGATGGCCCACATGCACCCCGCATACTCCAAAAGGGGGGTGATCGAGTGTGGAGATGCTACCTATTGTAATCCGCCAATGACCTCCGGAATTTCCGGGTTTTGTAACTAGGACACTTAAATTTAATTAACGCAATAAATCGTAGTTTGACATTCCTAGGATACTCCAGCTACTAGAGCCGGACGTTGATAAGGGTTGTTGCAGGGCCTTAAGTACTCGTCGATGTGCCTAGTATTCCTCTCTCTGAGAATGTCGTTTATTTTCTAGTTACCTCCTCCCTTGACCTCTTCTGCGTTTTACCGGGATGCAGTAGGTCTTTAATAAAGCACGGCCTTGAACCCAGAACACATCCGCCGCTCCAAGCAACACCGGTAATGTCCACCGCGGCCCGCTTATACGGGCGCTAGTAACGGCATAATCCCGTTCACTAGCGGCATGACGTCGCTTACGGCAAGTTACCCGCCTCCCGCCTCGGCCGGTGGCGCGAGTCCCGCTAGGAGCGCTGGGCGCTGTTGCACTAGGGTTGCCACTCTTTTTGGCGGGCTGATTTCCCGGAACGGTTATATCGGGAATTGGGGAGACCATGTACTTTGACTGGGCCACTGAACTGATTGCCCTGCAGATTCAACAGTGCCCCTCGTAAGCAAGTATTAAGAGCAGGGGCATCCAAAGCAGACGGGCGATGACGTGTTACGCTACAACGTGAATAGTTCAAAATATTCTGCAGCGAAAATAGCGATGATCCGAATTACATTGATCGGACAGAACACACACACTACGCAATCCAGAACCAAATCCTCTCCAAGAAATTCCTCGGCTTCGCCTCGGGCCAAGTTCCCTCAAGACGATCAACCTCAGCCTTACCGCTCCAAAGATCCATCTCGCCCAGGGGTACAATCCTAGTCTTCTTCACGATCTTATACCCGAAGAAGAGGGCGAAGAAGATAGGGGCGTCGATATACGGCGGGACGAACGTCTTAGCACTAAACTTGCCAGGGAAGAAGGCATCGAAGCCATTGAAGAATGCCACGATGACGCAGAAGCAGAGGGCGAAGTACGCTAGGAAGGGCTGTAGAGGCGCTTTATACGGCAGGGAGTCGCGCGTGATGCCGTTGTGGCGCAGGCCGTAGTAGAAGCGCAGGTACGTGATGCACACCGACGACCAGACGATGAGCGTCGACACGGCCGAGAGGCTCGAGAACCAGAAGAAGACTTCCTCGCCGCTGTTGCTAACGGTCAGGTAGCTGAGTAGCCCGAGTAGCGTCGTGGCCGCGACGCACGCGTAGGGAACGCCCCAGTTCTCGAAGGCGAAGAATCGGGGGGCTTTGCCGTCTAGCGCTGCCGAGTACAGGACTCGGGTCGAGGCGTAGAAGAAGGAGTTCCCGGCCGACCATGCTGAGGTTAAGATCACAGCGTTGATGATGGACGGCAGGACCGCGATGCCGCCGTTCTCAATAGCGATAACGAAGGGGCTAGACGCGGCGCCGGGGGCCGAATTGCGGATGGCGTCGAGGAGGCGCCCGTCTTTAGACGACACGCACAGCGTGACGAGGAAAATAGCAAGCACGTAGAACAGCGCGATGCGCCAGAAGACACGGCGGATAGCCTTGGGGATGTTGCGGCGAGGGTTCTCTGTCTCTCCGGAGGCGATGACGACCATCTCGCTGCCGCCGTACGAGAAGGTGGCCTGGATAAAGACCTTCCAGAAGGCGAGGAAGCGGCCCAGGGTGCCGCCGACGAGGTACTCGTTCATGGGGCCGGGGTCCCTCCAGTAGCGGAAGCCGATGCGCTCGCCGTTAGGAGTGCCGCCGAGAGTGACGATGAACATGAGAAGAATAAGCCCGACGATGGTAGTGAGCTTAACGGCACCGAAGGCAAACTCGGCCTCGCCGTAGATGCGCACGGGGAAGCAGTTAACGGCGACCATGGCGAAGAGGAAGAGGGTGATGAGGGCGGCCGTGGGGACCGAGTTGGGCCAGTAGTCGACGATGACGACGCTCACCGTCACTTCGATCGGCACGCCGATAGCAATCTGCCACCAGTAGTTCCACGCGATTGCGAATCCCAGCGCCTCGTCGACGTAGCGCGCCGCGTAGATGGGCACCGCCCCCGGCAGCGGCAGGTACGTCGCCATCTCCCCCAGGCTGTGCACCACGCAGTATACGTTGAAGGCCGTGATTAGGTACGCCAGGAATGCCGACAGCGGGCCTGCCAGCGAGAGCACCTGCCCGCTGCCGACGAAGAGCCCCGTGCCGATGGCCCCCGAGAGAGCCATGAACTGCACGTGACGCGACTTCAGCTTACGCTCGAGCGTGCCGACGTTGCGGTGTTCGTGCTCCGCCTTTAAGTCGCTAGCGAGATCATCGTGGGTGATCGTTGGGTCTGATTTCGACTCCATTTGGTGACTTGCTGCCTCGATGTCGGCCATGGTGGTGGTGATTTGTTGTCCCTTCAATTATATCTATGGTGTGGGCGCCTTTCTTCCCATATCCCAATCTCATGAGTTCCACACACAATGTCTAGCGAATACATGAACTCTGAAACTGCTTGCTTGGATGCAGAAATAAGTGAGGGGTATAGCTCTATAAAGAGGAGTAGGCTCTTTGTACGTAGCTGTGTACCAGCAGTTACTTCCTTGGGTAGATACCGGTGGGTAGTAGTTCTGTGGCGCTTAACTGGCACAAATTTAATTGTTTTTGGCCCGTAGCGGAACTATGATTTCTTATCATTTCGTTTGTGAGGGGAAGCCGTGATACTTATCAATAGAACAGTATCTATCTGCACCCCAGTCGCTGATAGATCATCCTAGCTATGGTTCGTGGAAGAGCCTGCCAAGGATCGCGGGGTAGCTTCATAACCCATGTCGATCATGGGCTGGATGCTACGTATCATCGCGAGGGACCACCTTTTGCCGCTTGGCGACCATAGAAACCTGGTATTCAAGTTGTACCGTGAGGGGACAACGTGCGTCGATCTACGCACTACGAATTGGGGGTCGAGTGCGGAGATCTTGATGGGTCAGGAGAATATTATCAGGTACTTGTAAAGAATAAAAGACTATTCGTACGTTAACCCTCCGAAGAACAGAATTGAGTAATAGATTCTATTATGTACTATCGGGGTGATAAATTTGACTTCAATATGCTTCGGCCAGTGCCCCTGTTAGAGTCGTCCCTGCCAAAAGGAATGGTGTAAGAGCGGATGACGTTGTTCATGTAAATCTGAACCGGCGTTGATCCGGCCGAGTGCTATTATCAACATCATTTTCATGTAGCCGTAGGCTTAATAGCCAAACCAGCCAAATCTAGACGACTCGGGGATGAAACAGCGCGGAAGGCCAAGGTCCATGTGGACAGCAGGCTGCAAGCTGCTTTAAAAACGAGCCGTGTTCATAGCATAGGACCGATGTTGGAAGCCCCCATGTATTTAAGAGAATGCTTAAGATATCCGGTCCCTCAAAGTTCACAGCTATATTCGGCCAAGAGAGCCGTATGGTAGTGAACGAAGTTATGGGCAGGGGATAGTTCCTGATGCATTAATACGATCGGTGAGCCTGCTCGGTCCATTCCGATCGGATGGAGTGTCTAATTGCCATGTCCATAAGGACACAGCGTCAATCGCTTAATAGTCTTATTCCAGGAAGACTTATGCCACGGATGCCGCGGATCCGTTCAAGCCCCCTCGTGCTGTTCCGCGGAGATAAATTTTGCCAGTTGCAGCATGCTGACCTTTTGGTGTCATGATTGAGGTGTTGGGGCACCAGTCTCACAATGGAGGGCCGAACATATCGCCCCCAGCTGCGACTCTCCTTCTCTTAGCATCTCTCTCCTCATCTTTGATCTTGCTGTTACTAGTACCGAACACATCGCCGTCTTCTTTCACAGCTACCTTCGCTTTGGCCTTCTGCTGAGCTTGCTCTCGCCTCGCCTTCTGTAATGCGACCAAGTCGACACGGTCCGGGTCACGACACTTTCTCAATTTCTTGTTTAGAGGTTTCATAGTTTCCTTACTGCCGCCCTATTGCCTTGATTAGTATTCCAAGTCCCTGCTAGGTGAACAAAGGAAGGAAGGGGGATCTTACTGCATCCCAGTATGATGTTCGCCTTTCGGGGGGCTCCTTCTCTAGCACGGCTCTACAACCCTGTATCATCTCCAGGACCTGGTTCTTGGCGCTCTCGCTCTGGCCGGCAAAGGCATCGCGTAGCAATCGCTGTAGTAGGCCCTCGTCTGCCATAGACAAGGCGCCGAACATGATCTGGCTCGGGGTGTAGTGGAAGTAGGCGTCGGTGAGCAGGGGGCTGAACTTGAGGATATCGCGTGTCCTCTGATGCGCGCGGGCGAGGCGGCTCTCGTCAAAGTCGCCGAGCCTCCTCAACTCCATGATAGCGCCTTCGAGAGCGCGGTAGGGGTGGCGCACGTCGAAGGCGAAGCGCAGGCCCTGGCATAGGACGTACTCGGCGGCCAGGACCTCTTCACCAGTGGTGCCGGGGAACTTGTCGGCAAACTTCTGCAGGCGGTAGTACAAGCCTTCGGCCTTGCAAGCGAAGAAGATGCAGGTCATAGTCAGGGCGCGGGGCGGGTAGGTCATGAGGCTGTTGGTGAGGTAGAAGCGGCGGAAGAAGATGGCGGCGGTCGCCTGGATCTCGGTAGGCAGGTCGCAGAACTGGGCAGCGCGCAGCAGATCGACGATGTAGAAGTTGAGCAGCATGGCCTCGTCGGCGGGGGTGAGGAAGTCGGGCAGCGGGTCGACGGGCGGCGACGAGGCACGCAGGCGGCTGGAGATGTGCGAGACAGCGAGCGAGTTGGTCTTTTCGCGGAGCGACTGCAGGTGTGACGGCGAGAAGGACCAAAGCCGGTACTGGCTGGATTGGCGGTAGCGAGCATCTTCCGTCGCCATGGTCGCTTGCCGGCTGGCCTACTTGCTCGCTAGCGATAGATACGCAGATGTGAAATGATGTTGAACGGCGATAATACGTGTTTGGTGGTGGGAGGCGACAGAGGGCGAAGAGTAACGCCTTAGCGACTGTATTTTGGTGATCGGGGAGGGAAAGAGTGAAGCTAGGGTGACTATTGCTGTGATTGTGTTATTATGTGTGTATGAAGTGGCATGTGGAAGAGTGTTTGGTGTTCAGGTACTGATTGTAGATGAATAGCTGAGCAACGGATCAAGCTATCGATAAGCTTGTAGATTCAGCTAGTTACATGCCTGATAAGGTTAGATAGCCTATATACTACAAACTCGGCTAGCGGTATCAGGTAAGCGTGAGACCTAATCGGGTTAGAGAATCGGGTTGTTTAAACCTTAGGTACATAGGTACCACTTGAATTACTGTAGGTGCTGATGATCTACAATCAAACTGCATTCGATCCGCTAAAAGGGTTGATACGAGCAAATTTATACAATTTCAGCCGTAAAGGACAAAATCTAGGTCTAACACACCTGACTTGGGGTTTTCCTTAACTTGATGACCTCGTCGGGGACCTTGGATAGGTCGAGAGTCACACTTTTGCATATTATGTAAGTAGGTATACATCATCAAGCTACATGTAGGTACCTAGGTACTCATCTAGCTAATCCGCAAAGTGCTTACCTACCTAAGTCTCTCGAGACAAGCAGATGATTGAGGCATAAAATCTGTAGTCTGTGCGCCTACTTCGATAAGGGGCATAACTTAGGTACTTTAGATAGTCCTATGTTGTCCCCCCGACAACATAGTACGTTATTGCAGTACGAGTATCCTTCCGAGGCCTTGCAGCCAAGCTTTTGATACACAGAATCAGGCGATTGGTACATGCAGGACGTCGAACGTAGATGAATAAGTGCAAATAAGCATGGGCTATGAAGACTTGGTTGGGATGTAAGCCGAGGTTAGGTAGTATATGGTGTGGTTTTATCATTCCATGTCTGGATTGCCTAGGTCAGTACAAGGAAGCTTGTAGACCTGACTTCGAATTCTAAAAAGGGTAAGTAATTACAGAAGACAAGCTGACGATGTCAAATGAAGTGGAGATACATACAAGTGAGCAGGTATGCAGTGGCGTACTCGGAATCATCAAGAGGAAGAAAGGGGCTCAATGGGCACGGGGACCTAACACCACTTATATATAGGAAATAGGCGTGTACCTCCTTCCCTTATTTCAATAGACAACAACCCCACCCGCTGTCCAGAACCCTGCTATCTACTCTATCTAATTGTAATTGTACAGATTCAAGCTGGGCTACTGCCTCTTAACCCTGTACTTAGTGATGTACTACTTAAGCATGCCCCTAATTAGTTAGTGTCACAGTATAGTGCATTATGCAGAGCGGGTAAACCCGCCCCACATGATATCTGCATACCTTTTTAGAGCTCAGAACTTCTTAGATCATCACAAAAACATTTCACCTAATCGTAACTAATAGTGCACGAGTTCACTTCCATTTATATGATCACAAACCACGTCAATGCGAGAGTTAGCAATCATATTGGCTCAAGATGGACACTTCTAGCAACTCTCCAGTCCTGCGTTTACGTGAGCTATTTTGCCCATTGTTTTAGGCGCAGCTATTCCTATCTCGATTCGAATCCGTCTTGCCATTGTCGCTCAAAACGGTCCTTGCTGAAACCAAGAGTATTCGCAGCTTGTCCAGGTAATGCAAGATAGTCCTCATCTCTGATAGCTTGTCGCACATCCTCGGTCCTTGAAGGGCTCGTCAGTAATATTTTATACACAGATCCCCTTTCTTCTGATAAGTCAAGCAAAAAGCGTAGCACATCTGCCATCTCCTGCAATGGCTGCTCTCCATTACATTCGTAGAAGTTGATCCCATCGATTACACAGAATAGCGTCTCCGTCTTCTGGATTTGCTTCACAAGCCGGCCGAAGATGAAGCAAACCGCCTGGATGTCCCCGCTATACACACGGTAGGATGTTTCGTGATCGATGAAGCTGAGATCAAAAGGCTGTTGCTGCAGTAGCTGGGATAATAGACTCATGATGAGGGTTCTAGCGCCTCCAAAATCATCGTACGGGTGACATCCGCAGAAGAATGCGACAGACTTGAATCTTTCCACGCTCCGCAAGTTCTGCATTAAGATTGCACAGAAAAAGGAGATAGGTGAGACAGGAAGAGACTCGGAGTTGCCATGAATTAAAAGTTCCTTCGAGTTAGCTTGGACGAGCCACTCTCGAAGCTGAGGTGATTTCATGATCTGGTCAGTCCGATCTTGGCCTCTGGAGATGATCAATTCACGTTGGTGTTTGATATATTCCATATCCGTCGTCTCCAAACCGATAAGGTCGAGAAATTTGAGCAGATCTCCTTGTTTGACGACACATTCAATTACAGGGGGTGGCTCTGGCGTGATTGCACGATAGTAAAGCTGCTCGAATCTTGCTCTTTCGGCTAGGATTGTGGTTGTTAATGTCAGTCGCTCCATATAATAGATTTACGACCACTTACCCTCTCGTTTCTCAATCTCGCGCTTGAGAAGCTGTTTTTCCTTCTCGTGTTTGGCTTCCACTGCGCTCAGATGGTCCTTGAACATGGCCTGCAAACTTTCCTCCGCGAGTGCCACCCGGGTTTCTATATGCTTGAACCCTAATGCTCTTGTTAGCTGAATAATATCACCTAGCTTTAGGCAACCGGCCCTCAAGACTTACCAGTCTCTACATCGTCAGCTAACTTGTTAGTTACTTGTTTATGAGCGGTGTCGGCTTCATTAATTAGCTCCTTGCTGACTTTAGTGATATTCTCCAAGCATGACAGTAAAGATTCTTCATATTTCTCGCCACTCCACACGGCTTTTATTCCTTTAATCACTATATCAACAAAGTTAACGTCGTAAATTCATCTGAGCCACTAATACATAAATCGTATCCAAGCAGGCAAAACACTCACCCATATGCCTTGTATAATAACCAATGACTTCTTCTATAGCTTTGAGTATCGTGACATAAAGAGTCATCGCGGCTTCAACGACCCTCGACTTGGTGGAATACATCTCAATGTAAGCTTCGACTAGGTCAAAATTCTTCCCAAGCCTCTCAATGCCATCATTGACTTCTTCGCGAACCTTGCTTGTTTGTTTAAATGCCTGCATTAAGATTTTTTTGATCAGCTTAGCAGCAGCTCGGTAACTGACACAAATATACCTGAAGCAAAAATATCAAGCTGCCAACGATTGGTTTTGCGTAGTCAACATCTGGGATGATACGTGATAGCCGCTCGATTGTATCCGCTCGATCCTCAACGAAAGACTTGATTCCTTTCAGAGTCCTATTGAGTCTGGTTTTTGGGGCATAAGCTTCTGCGGCGTTGTCTAAGACTCCTAGGACCTCTTGCCAACTAGCTTTGGTGCGAATACTACTACCTTTTTGGGCACGTCCTTCGGGCTCTTCCGGAAATCTATTCTGGAACTCTGTGATAATATCAGGGAAATTACGAAGTTTGGTTGCCGTTTCGCTTATGGGCACTATCGTCTTTGATGTGTTAAGCAGCATGAGTGCAGCAGACGACAGCCTCGTGCTAGTCATTGGGGTAGTCCCTTAGTCGATTAGGATGATCAAATTGAAGAAGAGCCTGGGAGTTATGAATGTAATAACGCCGACTAGAAAACGCTAGCATAATACATTTCTTCTATATCAGCGTATAACTCGAATTAGCTGTGGCCGGTAGATTCATTAGGTTTGCGGCTGAGTTCGATGCATTTGTTGGCCTGTGCTCGGTCTGGGAAGAGCGCGGGGTAGTAAAGACTTTCAGTGCTTATTTTGGCACCCACCACTCCCTTTCTGTGACAAGAGCTTATGTAATACGTGCTTGTAACAGTGTTCATATTCAGCTAATAATTCTTCTGGGTCTAAACGGTCCTTCGCCATTTTATTCCATTCTTCGATGTAACCTTGCCCTTTGCCCTGTATGTATAGACAGCCTTGGGACCCGTCCCTTTAGTCTCTAGCCTACTCCTCCGTTAGCTACCTCCGATCCAAGTCCGTAATATAATACGAGCCTCTATAAGTCTTCGCAGGTCCCGTGATAATCGCCGACCAATGGTTGTGGCTCTTTGAGGCTGTATGTCAGGTTGGAAGGCTGACAGGCGTAGGCACCTGGTCTTGGCCGTGGCACTTTCAGCTATCACAGCGAGTAGTACGAAATGATTAGATAAGAAGAGGGGTTTTCTCCTCGCACTTCTTCTACTCTCATTGCACCAATTTCCTTCGTTCTCAACCGCCGGTATAGCATATTCATTTGGACGTAAGACACTAAATAATGGAGCAGTCCCATTCGGACACGATACGGTATACCGTACAATACTTCAATTATTTACCAACAATAGTTTCTGCATCATACCCGGTTCATACAATTTCCCGCAATGAACCACCACCTGATCCTAGATGTGTTGTCCATCAGCAAGGTGTCGCCAACCCGGTAATCGAAATAGTGACCACCGCAGATGCTGTCAACAATAGCGGCGAGGGAATTCCATTGGATAAACTAGACGGCAACAACGCAACAAACACCAGGGGCACACATATGATAATACATTCAGAGAGATTGTCTCAGACGATTAGAGATGTTGTGAAATTCTACGCCGGGTAGTGGCCTATAATCTGGGTGTGTACCGAAATGACGCTAAAAGGTGTACAGCCAAAACCTCACTGGAAAGAGTCTCATAATACGCGAGCCTTATGCATGTCTAATGCATCATATGTCTGACCTGGAGGACTTGGTAGCTTCGGATAAAGACTGTATCAATTCGGGACATGTCCAGATACTTTTGGAATTTCTTCGGCCCCGATATCTACAATATTATATTCCGGCAAAAGAGAGATCATTGGCAATCCAACCGACAGTCATATTTGATGACGTGTGGGTTTTGATGAAACCAGGTTCGTTGGCTTATACCGTTTGGGATGGGCACAAGATTGGGTGTGTGATTCATAAAATAACTCGCCTCCCCCCTAAATCTTCTCATGATCTTCCGGAACGGTGGTCAATAGAATTTTGGTTCCTTCAGGTTCATTGGCCCTCCGACCAGATAGGCTGTACAACACAATCAGCTATTGTTGACCGTTTTGATGGCGAGAAATTAATTACTTCCTTGCCGATCCATCCTGTCGAATTTCTTGATGGCGATGATCAAGGCAGAACGAAGCAACGTTTTATAGATAGGGGTAGAAAGGTCTTGGAAGTTCTGAGTGGAGAATTGAAGCAAATGGAATACGACGGGGAGTGTATGGATCATTCTAGACAGAGCGTTAGTATTGCCTCTCCATACCCTTGCACCAGAACCTTTCACTCTGACCTTCAATTTACAGTATACAGGGCGCATCGTTGTAGGCGGCGCAGACGGCATAGAAGAGCTATATCCGAAGAACAACTGGCAATTTAGCTGGGTTTCGCCGAGCCAGATGATGAAGAAGGATCCAGATGTGCCTTTGAGTCAAATCGAGCTTATGGTGAACCCCAAAAAGGATAGTCAGGACGTTTTGACAGTCGATCATCTTTTCATCTTATCACCATGCCTAAGCGCGCTTGAGTTGTCGAGAAATGATTGGGGTAAGTGGCTCGCTAAGTCGTACATCTTGTAGTGAATTGACAGCTCATAGTGCTAATTACGGTTGAAAATATTCGCCCTTTAACCGAATATCACAACAGTCCTTTACCAATCCTCGACGAGGCGAAATTGGAACTGATCCAGGCGGTAGTGGATATAACGCACGGCAGGCATGCACCACGGACATTGTTGTCTCAAAATGAACCCAACGGGTCCATCATTCATATTCATGGTATATATAGCTAATGAAATTCAGAGGTGGTTAATACTGACTAGTTTTAGGACCTCCGAGTGTTGGGAAAAGTTCCATGATTGGTAAGTCTAATAATTAACTTGTGTGATCCGTGCACTCAGAGTCTAACATATCTAGAATGTATTGCTCTAAGATCTCGACGACCACTACTCACCCTTAGTCCGGCAGAGGTGGGTATCACCTACCATAGTATTCGGGTTAATTTGCGGAGGTGGCTTTCTATAGGTAAACGACTGAAAGCGGTGGTACTTATAGCCAACTGCGATTTGATTATTCGGGATCCGCGTATCGCGGATAGTGATTTGATTATAGGTAAGTATAAATAGAAACATCTAAAACAGTGCCGTATCTTAGCTAATATAAACATTAGCGTTTATTCAAGCACTGAAACTCTATGAGGGGGTCATATTCTTAACGACTAGCAAGATCGATGATATTGATGATATCGACGACGCCTTGCGCCCTCTTGTCAGCCTATCAATTTCAGTGCCCCGAATTAATGGCAAAGCTCGTAGCTCAATATGGGCGGCTTTGGAAAACAGGATCATGGCGGAAGAAGGAATTAAATTGCATCAAAGTGCCATTAAATTCCTGCGTTTCTCTGGCATACATGTATCCAATTGGGATGTACATGAGATAACTCGTTGCTACAAGATCGCTATCGCTTTAGCAAAAAAGCGTACGACACAGGAGCAAGAGAGCACCATCACAGTTGAGGACAGTCACTTTAAGGAAGCCATGAATGTTGTACACGAGTCTCGGAGGAATTTTGATGAGCGGTTTCCACCACCGAGCCGACACCACGAGATGAGAAGCTTGCCAGTCTCTACTCTTCACGAGGATGTACGAGGATACGCCGCGGTGATGGCGGCTCCCCGTGTGCCAAAGCATCCCTTCATACACTCTCCTATGCCCCCTCCTATGCCCCCTCCTACCCACCCTCCTACCCGCCCTCCTACCCACCACCATCCTACCCACCACCATCCTACCCACCATTCTACCCACCATCCTATCCCCCACTCCCCTATGTCTGAACCAGAGACAAACCACGGAACTTCCTCATCAGAAGCTTCGGAGCAAACTCTCGACAACGATTCGGACCTTTGCATCCCACATCTTAATCGGATAGAATGGAATGCATTCTCGGCAGCGGGTACGAAAGAACTCTTTCGCAACGCAACGTTTTACGCTATGGATGTTCTCGAAGGTGAGCCGCTGATAAAATTGCATGTCGATAACCGAAGGCAGCGAAAACGTCAAAGCTTCACTCACCAAACAGTATCCTTGGACTCTATAATTCCCAATGCTACCGATCATGTCAGGCGTGTGCCAAACCTGTTGAAACCCGGCAAGGCAACGTTGCCTGAGAGAATCCGAATTAACGCACCGGCGATCATAAAGGCATTCTCTGACATCTGCGGTGAAGAAATTTCGGGGCCTTTCTTGCTTTTTCGGCCTTTCAGGTCTCTGCTTTACTACGAAGAAGAGTTTCACGATCTAATAAGGCAACAAGAAACCCTAATACAAGGTATTATTCCTATAACTGTGAAAGCTTTCGTCATGATATCCGCTGAACATTGAATCTTATCACAGAGCGCCCGGCTCAAGACATACACACAGAAGAGGAAGATGTCGAGAATGAAACCAAAAGAAGAAATGCCTTAGCTGGGCTAGAGCAGCTTAAATGTCTCGTCTCATTCATTGACGATATACTGAAGAAGAAGCAAGAGTATCTCAAAAGCGACGATTGTCAATTTGTTCCTTTTGATGATGTCGCAATGCTCTTCAGCCCAGGCGAAACTGTAATTTCGAATGACCGCAAGCAAGTATACCTGGTCATGAGGGTTAGTTGTACTCGACATCGAGTCAAAGGCCAGAACGAAAACACTCCCCTGTGCTTCTTAAAAGATGAAGGTTCGGTGGAGCTCGATGACGACCCCATTTTTGTTCATTGCATTTATCTGGACTTTGACGGGAAAATGATAGGCCCGGCGCATCGCACTTTCACCATTTTCAGATATGAGGACGAGAGGGAGATATCATCTTTTCCCGTCTTTCCACTTCAACATGTCAAAGAAGACGGCCTCCGCGAAAGGTTCATTAAAAGGGGAAAGATGTTCTTTGAAGTAGCCGGCATAAAGCATATGCATTATACAGGTTTGAGCTTGAAGACGCGTGACGATATTGACAGCCAAGTAGTCATTGATTTCGAGGAAGCCATCAACCGTCATCCCCAATGGAAACCCATGATCACCTCTGTACTAGAGCAGCCTCTCGAAAAGATGGCCGCGTCTGTGCTGGATGCTTATCCCGGAAAGGCCGCCAATGGCATAGTACCTAATTCCAATGCAAACGCGCAAGTTTTTTCGGATGCATTTTCCAATGCACAAAAATCAATGAAGAGACCATGCATTTTGCAATGCTGTGCCGGTGAATTGAAGCACCACGACGAATATATCGAAGACCGGAGAGGAGAGGACTGCATCGTGTCACAGATGAACAGAACGACCCCTACGCGACTTCCGGTAACCATCGTGCCTCAAGAATTTTGCAACATCGTGGAAAACAATTCCTTAACAGATGACGAATATTTGATCATGTCTTACCGGGTGTTCGGCTTTGTTCTGCATAGTCGCAAATGGCGTATGTATCCACCACAACTCATCTGATGCGTCTTTTATCATGTTTTAACGCGAATACAACTAGACGAACTGGACATGACGCATGTATTCGAAGTTGCTGTTCTTGGAGCCGGGGAAGGGTTCGATGAGCTAGTGCTACCCCCCGGTCATGGCGATATGGTCAAGTCGATGATAAGACAACACTTGCGCGACAGAACTTTGTCATCAATAAACAGAGACAAAGCAGACGTGGTTCGCGGGAAAGGTACGCAAATTTCTTGGTCTTATCTTACATACTAACCGTCTATCTAGGCAGAGGATTGATAATTTTACTGCACGGGGTTCCTGGTGTGGGCAAGACGTCGACTGCGGGTCAGCTCACCAGCCCAGCTTTACGATGGCGTGTAGGCTCTTGCTGACGATAGTTCATCAGAATGTGTTGCGGACCTCTTCCGTAGACCACTTTTCCAGATCACTAGCGGTAAGGATTCCTCCTGGTTCAATGTTACATAGCCTAACACTCAAAGGTGACCTCGGCATAACGGCTAAAGAAGTCGAAGATGCGCTGGAGGAGAATTTCTCTCTAGCCAGTCGATGGAATTCGATTCTGCTCATTGACGAGGCCGACGTTTTTCTTGCGGAAAGAACGAAAGAGGATTTTGTAAGGAATAGTTTGGTAGCAGGTATGTGATCAGGTGATTCGCTCTGAGCCTTTGTGTATTAACTTGTAAAGTTTTCCTTCGCATGATGGAATATTACGCCGGAGTATTATTTCTCACTACGAATCGTGTCGGTGTATTTGACGAAGCCTTCACGTCACGTATTCACATCAGTCTATATTATCCTCCTCTAGATCGTAAATCGACGCTTCAAATTTTCCAAAAAAACTGGGACAGAATCAACACACGATATAAAGAGGCAGGAAGAGTTATCGACATTGATACCTCGGACATTACCGAATTTGCGATAGATTACTTCGAAAACAACAAGGAAGGAAGATGGAACGGACGACAAATTCGTAACGCCTTCCAGTCGGCGCTCGCCTTGGCGGAACTCGACGCGTTAGGAACAGATGATGTCTTGAACGAATCCGAGCACAATAAGCCCGTAAACTTGGGAAGAAAGAGCTTTGACACAGTAGCTGAAGCCTACAAAGGTTTTACCAGCTACCTAAAACAGGTGTACGGCGCCGATTTCGCCCGTCGAGCCCGTGAGAATCTATGGCGCTTCGATGCTTTTGGTTTTCCTAGGATGCCCAACAACCTCAATACGCGGCTTAAGGTCGCCGAGCCCATAATACCACCACACCAAGGGCAGTGGCCTGGGCAAGGCTTTCCTGGGTATGATCCGAGAAACCCTCAACCGTACTACCCGCCACGACAGCACTACCCTGACAGTTACGATTACTCCGGGCAAAGGCCTGCAGATCCTCCACCTTCAACGGCGCACCAGTACCCTGATCCGAGAGACAGATGGGGTGCTAGACCAAGTACGGGGGATTCCAATCAGTAAAACGACAGCGGGTTGATTCGACGACGAGACCGTGTACTGTTCTAGTTAAACTTTCTTCTTCAAGCCATAGCGTTCCGAGGTATTCTAGGAACGCGTGATCATATAGAACTGAACCTCGTATATATCCGAGAGAGGGAGTAAATGGGGTACGAAGAAGACTGCTGAATACTAGTATCCCAGATAATCTGTCCTGCGATATATATCCTGACTTAGCCTGTGAACCGTTCGGCTGTCTGTTATGCAAGAGGACTTCGCTTTCATATTATCAAATTTTCCCTGTTCCATCTCCACACGTTGAATAAAACTCCTCGTTAAGCACAGTAGTACGATATATTTAGGTGAAATTATTTCACTTGTCATTTGAAAGCAGCGATAGGATTGATTTGGAACCTCGGAAAACGAACCATTAGGTACCTTCTTTAGATGGAATTACCATCTAACTTAGATATCGATATATAATATGACGTCATAGCAATCGACTATCCAACATATGCATATATACGTGTCACATGCCCCTGTAATCCAAATAAGCTTATCCAGCTCTGGTGTAAGTACCTAATCTAGCTTGGCCTCACATCGGGGTTTCGCGGAACCTCGGCAGGTCGGATTTTTGAACATGAAGAACTGCTATCTAGACAGGAACTTAAACCCTTTTAGGAAAAACCCCACATATGGCTGTCCACCTAAACGCGCCACGAAAAATCACTACATATCGACCTACGTGCCCTATATACCCAGAGAGGCTCCGCCCGGGAGGGTTGGACTTAGCCGCTGTTTTTTATGGTCTGGTTCTTGCTTTAGCCGGCTGTTTTACAACCCGATTTTTTTTTTTTTTTAATATAGTATAGTTTATAGAAATTACGTTATAAAAAGGCCAGACCGTAAAGAACAACGGCCGAGTTCCTAGAGGTCTAAACCCCCGGGTAGAGCCCCTCTAGGTATAAAGCGCGTAAGTAGGTATGTAGTAATTTCTCGTGGCGCGTTTAGGTTGCTTATATCTGCGGCTTGTAATCTAGTATAAATTGGGTTAGAAGTGGGTAGATAAAAGGTATGGATCCACATCTTGCCCAAATAGGTTTAAGTTCCTGTCCCGATAGCAGATCTTCATGTTCAAAAATCCGACCTGGAACCTCGGTGGCGGCAGAGAGAGTTGACACCGGACTCAGATTAGTCGGCCTCGGGACTGGCAATTCCTTCTGAGGTATCACCTATCTTCTGACCTCAAAAAGTGGATCAAAAGTTTAGAACTAAAAGAAAAGAAACGAAAGCTGTTCACTATTTTCCTTGCCTCTCTCCAAAAATCGCCCTTGGAGCGAAAAGCGAAGGCTTTGGTAAACACGCTTTATACTTACGGATTACCGTAGCAGCTATGGCTAGCAAAAGCGCATCCGTCCGGCGGTTGCTATCCTCGGCCTCTGCATCTTCTCCATTGCCATGCTATGGCGCCGCCCAAAATTTCCGCGTACTGTCATCTCGCCTGGGGACGCGTAACTTTTGTAGCACACCGGCGCGCCAGACCGACGGCGTATTTCGCAGCTTGACGGACAACCGTCCGCATATGCCGTGGATAGAGGCATTCAAGCAGCAACAAGAGGGAAAGGTCATAGCCTTGGATCACCTAAAGCCGGAAGAGCGAGATATGAGCCCGAAGAAAATGAGTGATAGCTACCATAGAATTGTTCTGCCTCTCGGCCGCGATCCCTCGCTTAGCGATACATATATCAATTCATCCGGGCATATACGGTACAATTAACGCCCATTCTACGCGACATCTTGCCATTCCGAGGGCTGACTAATAACTGGGCAGGTTAGGTACAATACTCATGGATCTGGACGCCCTGTCCGGTATCGTTGTCTACAAGCACACTGGACCGGGCGTCACAACCGTCACGGCCGCGCTAGACCGCATTACACTGGCACACCCGCTGACTGAGATATGCGATCTTGAATATAGTGGTCAAGTGACGTATGCGTCAGGCCGTAGCAGTGTCGAGGTAACTTGCAAGGTCGCGCGGGCGCGGGAAGAGGGCGAGCCAAGCAGGCCCGAGGACGTTTTGCTGACATGCACCTTCACCATGGTGGCACTCGATCCGGAGAGCAAGCGTCCCACGCCCATTCCGCGGCTGCTCTACGAGACGGCCGAGGAAGAGAAGATCTTCAAGGCGGGCGAAGCGAAGGCTCTTGCAAAGAAGGATATGCTGAAGACGTCGCTCCTTGAGACGGAGCCGAATGATCCAGAGTCAGCACTGATCCACAAGATCTGGCTAGGGCAGCGAGCCATCAAAGAGGGACGCGGCAGTGGCCCTCCGAACCCGTTACGCCAGCCAAGCAATGTGATTGCGATGAGACATACGGTGCTATCCACAGCGAGCATCATGCAGCCCCAATACCGCAACCGGCACCAGACCATGATCTTCGGCGGGTTCCATCTAAAGCAGACATTCGAGTTGGCCTTCTGCTGCGCCGCGTCGTTCGCGCACGCCCGACCGACCTTTATCTCCGCGGACCCGTGCACGTTCCGCAACCCCGTACCGGTCGGCAGCGTGTTGTATCTGAGAGCCGCAATCGTGTACACGGATCCGCCCTTGTTGGAACAAGACGGCAGCGTGCCATCGCAGCGCGACGCCGCAGCTCCGCTCACGCGCATTCACGTACGTGTCGACAGCAGGGTGCGCGATGTCGAGCACGGCCACGCGAAGCCAACGGGACAATTCAATTACACCTTCTCCGTGCCAAAGGACGTCCGCGTGATGCCGCACACCTACCAGGAGTTTATGATGTACATTGATGCGCGACGGCGCGTGCAGGCTGGAGACGCTCAGGATCGCCGGGACTCCGGCATGCCGATTCACAGCGGCGGTTCCAAGGATGCGAACGTTACGGAGTGATCGACGAGCCCTAGGGAAAGAAGTGAGTCCGTGATTTTAATCAGGGCTTATGATAAGTGACTGAGAATGATATCCGAATTACAATGATCTTTTGGGGCTTCGAGGAGGTCATAAAGGTCTAGCCTCCCAATTTCAATTGGGGGCCGGTCTGCAGCTTTCATGTCTAAATGGCCGGACTTCCAAATTCCAACCTCGCGTTCTTCTCCCTTCTAGTTTTCGTATAGCCATTTCGGATGATAGGGTAGTGAGCGAGCGAGCTGAGTTGATGCTTCCCTCTCATCTATGATATGTAGATCGCAGTACCAAAATGTCGTAAAAGGCACCTTAAAACGAAGAAAAAGGTAAAAACAATGTTATCAGCCATCTCTTCTTACCCTTCCCCCCAACAACCATCCATTAGCATAGCCATGGTTGCACTCACCTTGTGATCCTAGATTCGAACTAGTTCACGTTTGTTTCATCCCTTTGATCCTAGCACGAAGAGTCCGGAAGCTAAGAGACCCCAGGGTCAACGCTTCATGCGTAGCTAGCCCCCTTTCTAGATCCCTCCCTCGAACGACCGACTCGGCCTCCTTTGGCCCCGGCTCTGAGTGTGCAGGAGTGCGGGCGACCTGAGAACCTGTGGTGCGTCCGGAGCGATCGCCCGCGTTGCCCTCATCTGATGCAGTTAACCCTTCCGGGACACTGCCCTCGGCCGGTGTAGTGCACCCTTCTTCTAATGCAACACTTTCTTCCGGTGCATCATTATTGCCTGACCAAGTGATTCCGTTTGACCCACATTTCTTCAGTAAGAAGTTACGTGTGGCATGTGCCCAGCGTGTTGCAGTTTTGGCTGATAGGTCGACTACTGGTTTCCACCAGGGTGAGTACCTGCGTTCGAAGTCCTCCCAGTCTACGGCAATAATAGAGATAAAAGCCAGCAGGTACGTGAGTAGTCTGTCTTCTGCGAGATTCGGCTCAATAGACCCTCCTCGGCTTCTTTCTGGAATTCCTTAACTGACTCCCAGTTAGACCTCATTATCCGCAGCTCGTCCGGTCTCATGTTTGGCATTGGGAAATTATCTCCCTTCATAAATAAACCGTCCAGCGAACGGAGATCATCCGATACGGTTCGGATGTACTCGCCGAATATACGTAAAATCTGGAGGATGGTGACGTATAATTTAGACCGCCCAAATTCGGCTTTTTCAAACATCCACGTTTCGATCTCTTCGGGGTCTAGGGTTTGTTCCAAGTGGACTCGCAAGCGTTCGTCGATCATGTCCAAGACGTTATTCCACTTCATCTGCCAGAGACTCACACTCGCAACAATGGCGGCATGGAAGGCGATGGTGCCCTCTAGGCCTGCACGCCACTCGGAGTCCCAACTCTCGTCGGGGTCGAACTTGAAGTCTCCCAACACTAGTACGCTATAGAATGCTGGTGGGCAGTTCCGACATTTTAAGATCTCAGGATGGCGGTGTAATGTCAATAGACCAAAGATGGAGATGCGCCTCTCTTCAAAGAAATGAGGATCCTCCCCTGGGATATCTGGTGCAACTTGACCCTGTTCCCTATCGCATTTCAGTCCACTGGGACCTAGACTCTTCTCTCGTGACTTGACGCCTTCAAAACAGCGGAAGTGGACTTGGAGGTAGCAACGTTCCAAATTTCCGCTGTTAGACGTCAGCTCCTGGTCGCGCCTGCATGAGAACCAGACTCTCTCGTTTCGTGACGGCCACTGCCCAGCGAAAACGCCCAGAAAGTACACGATTAGGGCAATATATTTGGCATCCTTAGCTGATGCATCTCCGTTGAGGTCGTCTCCATCCATGCAACTCCAGCGGCCTATTTGAGCAAGGATAATGTTAATGGATTCAAAGTCGAGGACGCCATTTTCAATAGGGGCTCGCAACCGGCTAGGACTGGAGTTAGCAAACACGATTTCTATTGTAACCTGTACTTATTAGGAGTACCATAAAGTTCCGTAGCCACGAGTTGAGACCGGCCACTCCTTATCGTCTGAATTTTCCCAGCCTTTCGTAGATACCTGTAATTTAGAAAACTCATTAAATCAAATCTGCTTTCGGCTTTGATGATGTACGACGAATTGACTTACCCAGGGAGAGAACCGCGTCTTTTTAGCCCTGACGCGTCCGAGGTACAGTTCGAAACCTTCGTAAGAGCTCCACCAGCACCACCGGGCCGTGTTTTCATCCACTGGCACGCGTCCGGCCCTATTGGAGTAGTAGGGCTGCGCCCTCGCCGACATCACAAATTCCCGGAGTGGGGAGGCTGACTCGGGAGTTGGAGATATTAGAGTCCCATCATCGTCGTAACGAAACTGTAGGATTAGGTTGTCCGCGAAGGTTGGGAACGGTATGTGACGGATTTCTAATATATTCTCTAGCCATTTCTTTAGTTTGGTGTGGCCATTCTCATCCCTAAAGAACATATGAAGGAGTAAATCAACGTAGGATTCTAGTTTTTGGGGTGTGGGCCGGAGCTCCCGCCTCCAAACTTCTACATCGCATTTAAACTGGCGCTAGATTGGATGAACGACGATCAGGCTGAAATCCTTTGAAATCATATTGTGGTAATTATTGGACTAACCTGGGTCTCAGCAACTTTGGGTTGTGGGACAAAAGTTTGTACTGCCTGAACGAGTTTCTTGACATCTGCCTTCATTTCGCTCCAGTCATCTTCTGTCTGCGTGGCTTTATCAACAGCTGCAGTCTCGGGACCTGAAGTCGTTGACATTTCATACAACACGATATGTAAGCTACAATTTATGCAAAGAATTAGCGACCAGTAAGCCGCCGAAAGGAGCAATGTGAATATAAGAAGGTTGAGAGGCAAGTAGGACAGGAAATAATTATTAGAGGTTAACATTCTGGGTGAAAATTCTACTACGGTAGCATACCTGTTTAACATTGCTTCTTAAGTACCTTCGTAGATGTTACCTTCCTTTTCTCTTTCCCTCGCTTATGCAACCTTTCCAGCTAACATTATTTAACAGGGCGCCACATACATATATCGCTGACACGCTGAAAATTGATAAGCGGCATCGGGTCAGCAACCGAAAATAGCATGCGGCGTACCAGTTTTAAGGAAAAAAGACAGAAACCGATGTTAGTGAATGCTCGCACTAGGTAATGGTACATAATTGATGGTTTGAAAACAATACTAATTGTGAACATTTTCCTTACGGGCAGCTCTCAGTATGAAAAGTGCTATCTAGGTGATCCAGTCCCTTCTGAAATATTATGCGTTCTCATCCGGTGGACTTTTCCTCTGCCGAACTAAGTCCGTACCTATCAACATGCAAATATGCATACTACCCACCTTATTGGAATACAATGGGTGTAATTATGTCTATCTTTCAAGGTGAGTGCGATGACATTATAGTATCTTTTCTGCATGATTGAAACTTAGTACGATAGTCTCGGCCAACTTATTGTGTCGGTATCATGGTCCCACCAGGTCTGTTTTTTAACTGCTAATCAATCTTAGCCGCCGTAGGTCTCTGGAGTCTCCAATGTTTACCTCATTAAGCATGATATGCCCTTTTGCTTTTACTTATAAATTCCTGACGGTAAAAGAAAGTTTATAAATCCTTACCATGGCGATAGCTTCTCAATGTTATATGTGAAATTCACCGCATGCTCGATTAGGCCTGTGATAATAAACTTCTCCTTCACCCACTTACGTAACCTCTCCATTGTGGCATCTACCGGTCGTCAGTTCCCACAATTCTGAAAAAAAGCCTCGCGAAATGTATATCGCCAGTGTCTAGACTATTTCCCCAGGGATGATTGATAGGGTTGAAGCTGACGGCGGGAGCCTGATATCGTATCGACTAGTCCTCGACGCTAGTGTCTGAGGTAGCGTCCGCCATATTAAGCAGGGTCTCTACTTCAAAGGCGAGCCTAGCCTGCGCGAGAACCGGCATAGATTCAAGTGTCCTCGCCCATGATGTCACCAGCGGCTGCAATGTGTTTTCACAAGGTGCATCGCGTCGCATCGTGTTTAGCGTACGATGAAAATACGCGCCCCCCCCCCCCGAGGGAACATGGCGAGTACCATTGGGTCTGGACATTTGAGCCAAAACGTGACATGCCGGGGGTAGCTGGAATTGGTCAGACAATTCGCATCACTCAGAGCATCAGTTAAGCCTTGACGGTGATCTTGGTATAACACGACGGCTTTGCCTCTCAAATCAATCAAGTCAGCGTCCTCACCCTAGACAAGGATACGCTCCAGATTCGGAAGCCGCTTGGCTAGGTTTACCAGGGTACTGAGGGCTACTCGTCTAGCATCGACATCCACGATGAGCGTTAAATATGACGCACTCCGGACTGTAGGGAACTGTCGACCGTGGTCAATTAACAAGATGCACTGACGATCATCATTTGATATCTTGTGATGTTGTGTATCGCTTGGGAACGTGAGCTCTCCTAAGGTGAGGGTCAAGCCGTGATGGGCATCAAACTCGTCGGCTAAAACTGAGATGGTGGAGCAAAGCGCGATGCTTGGCAATGACGGTAACAAATTGATCTAGGTTGGTGCTGTTAATGCGAGGAGATCAAAACGTGGCTCGCTCGACTGCTTTCTGCTATGCTCGCGAAATGGTGGCGTACTGCGACTGCTGCCTGTGCCCTATCAGGTACTACAGGATGGCTTCGGTTATCTCTAAGGGTAGTTTGTCCATTTCAGCGTGAAAAAGATCACGAAGCTAATGGAATAAGAGTTGGGGCAATCTGTAACTGTCCCCCCCTTTTCCCCGCAGAGCCGCAAGCCCTCCACGACCTACAGTATGTAGTAAATGGAATAACGGGGCTGCTCGCACATATAAATATATCCTATAAAACCATGGATAGTGCTCAAATGGCATCGGACTTAAAAGGCTGTTGGAAGTTGATATTGGAAATAAATACTGAAGATATGACATTCTGCTTTGATAGATCGATTCGTCGCAATAATCTCGTTGAATTTCTAGTACTATGCCTCAATATACAAGATATATCTTTTGAGCATGTGAAATATTGAAGTGAAATGTGTGATTCGTTGACTGTCACCAAACCAAAATTAAACAAGTCGGGCATTTGCGATCCTAGCCCAGTATTTGAGCGCCGCTTTAACAGTTGGGGGCCTAAGGTCGCACACATCGACCTGATTGGGGTCAAATCCCCTAGTTAGACAGTTATGGGTGTGTAGTGACAGGTCGTTTGTTACTGCTGTGAGACTTCCAGGCATACCCGCCACAGTCTCGCACGATAGATGAGCATCTTTGCAGACCGCATCTTCGGAGGCAATGGCGCCAGTGCCCATTACAAAGGACTTTTACATGATTCTCGAGGTCGACCAGACTGCGACAATCGAGGTGATCAGCCGAGCGTATAAGCGTCTTGCATTAAAGCACCACCCGGATCGGAATGCCCACCGCGATACTACGGCGGCCTTTCAACTGGTACGTCAAATCGACCGACGCGACGTCGACTACTATGCATTCAATCGTAAAATCATTAATGATGTGCTAAAATAAGAATCCTAAAGCTAGGAGAAGCCTACGAGACATTGAAAGATGAAATCAAACGCCGAGCTTACGACCTCATATACCCCTCAATACGACGTTGTCACACGACTCCTCAAACCTCTTGTCCACCTCCTACCTCAGAACCGCGATCCGGAATATCGAGCGAAGCGTCCCAAATTAACAACCTCGAGAAGGCGAAGCAGGATCGTCGAGCACAATGGGAAACTAGAAAGAAAATCTTCGAATCTTCCATCTTCGAACTACAGAGAGACATCCGCCGGTTTGAGAACGAAATCAGTGCTTTGGAGCTGATTACCGCTGATGAGGCTGCGCAAGAAGCGCGGGACAACGGTTGGGGCGCATGGCTACTGTCACCAATATACAAGCGAGCGCAAGTCAGCGAGGAGGAGAAGGCCAGAAAAGAGAGACAAAAGCAGGAGAGAAGGATTCAAAAAGACATGAAGGAGAGACGATTATATTCGAAAAGGGAAGATTTGAAAAAACAGAATACCCTATTAAGAACCGGCGAGGCCGAGGTGGATTCCGCCGACAATGTTGATAACTGGAAGATACGATCGCTTCAGACTAAAATAAGGGAGAGAGAAGCTCAGGAGAGGCAGGTGAGGGAGGCTAGGGAGGCTAGGGAGAAAGCCCAAAGGGAGGCTAGGGAGAGAGCGCAAAGGGAGGAGGCGGCAAGGGTCCGGAAACGAGAACAAGAAGAGCAGGAGAGAGCACTGAGAGAAAAGATGATGAGGATCCGGAAGGAAGAACAGGAGAAGCAGGAGAAGCGGCAACGTGAGGCGGCAGAGGAGAGGAAACGACAGGCTGCAGAGGCCGCAGCAGCACGAAGGCGACAAGAAGAACAAGCTAGTGCAAGGTTTGGATATTCATTTGATGACGAAGGGCTCCGGCACTTTTCAGCAACTGGAGCCTGCGTTCATGATGGCTGGTGGCCAAAACTTCAAGGGCGTACAGCATGCCCGAAGTGCCATGTTACTTGGAACTACCTGCTGAAGTGCCCAGGATGCAATATGAAAGCATGCCCAAAGTGTCAGGCCGAAATACGTCCGAGGAGGACTCGTAGGTGGTGAGGGAATTCACCGTCTTAGGTCGATGATAGAATGATCACCAAGCTGGATTTTGTAATGTTAAGAATTGGGTCTAAAGTTCGGCGGCCATTAATTAGGCACTTTTAAACTGCCACGGGCAATCTCTCACCAGGGAATGCGTCCGGTGTAGTAAACGCCCATCCTTTCATCTCGCTTTCCGATGCACACATAACGGGCGTCTCACAAAGATAGATTGATTAGGAGCAGCGTATCTCGTTCTTGTGCCTGTTGAGCATAACGGCCCATTTGATACACTAACACTAGTTCTCAGCTATGAGAGGTTCCTGCTAGACACATTCACACAACAATCTACTGCTGCAGCCAAGGTCCATATACCTGTATTTGGAGGCTTTGCGACTCTACTATTAGCCTAGGCCTACATGCCCAGGTCAGTAAAACTTCCTAACAAGTTCGAGAGGCGCCAGTATGTCTCAGATTGACGCGGGCTACATAGAGTTGTAGTAAATAATCTCATACCGGCATATCACCGAAGCCTTCGATCCAACGCGTTTGGTGCGTGCGACCATCGTATCGATAGCGTAGCTCGCGTAGACCTTCCCTTAGGTAGGACTTCCGTACAACAAAACGCGCCCAAAACCTTCTGAGAGGTTATTAGGTAATCAAGCGGTTTAGTTGCATAGACAAGTAGAGAATATCGTGATAGGCGTGGTAATAGGTATATAAGTGTATATATTCCTATATAGATGGACATAAATCTATGCCTAGCGACCTACCTACTACAGCTCGTCAAGTCATACTTCCGGGGGCTCGATGAGGCGAGACACACGTATACGCCGGATTTACCACCTGCTTCGGCAGCGACAAAGGCATTCAATCAACTGCATCACGGATGGGGAAGAAGAGCATCCGGCAACGCATCGTTGTTTCGACCACCATTCTAATATAATAGTGATGGAACGCCTAATTATAATGCAAAATACAACGGGTGTATAGTTGCAGATACTGCGAGAGAGCCGTCATGGATATTCCGGTGTCTACTATCTGATGGCTGTTACTAATATTTGAAAATATCAAGTTTGAGAGACTAGATATATATAATTCCAGATCTATAAATATACCCTGTATTGCGTGCCTACTCGAACTAAGCTTTGAAATCATGGCTTTTATTCCCTGTAATATAAAATAGACTTCATTTCTATGTAGCTGCTTGGCTGTAGCGCTTCACATGACCGATCTGTTATGTTACCTCCTTCGCCTATCCCCTTCCCTGAATCCTGATCATGCACTATTGTTCCTAACCTTCTGAAGATATTGGCTTGCTACATCAATGACGGCGGTTTCGAAGGGTTTGAACTTTCTGCCCAGCAACTTCTCGGTCTCGCTCGAGTCATAGTTGACAGGTAGCGGAGTTATTTTACCCATGTGAAATATGCCCGCAGCAACAGCCTCGGGAAAGGCCTTCTTAACGTAGTCAAAGATTGTGCTGTAATCTACCTTAGTCGCAATCCCGAAGTCTTTAGGTCGTGTCTCGGGGTCCAAAAATGCTACCCTCAAATGGACATCGGCCACATCATCGATATGAGCAAAGCCGTCATGTACAGGAAAAGGCGGCTCACCACCCATCATTGCCATCATGAGAAAGTTGTTGGAGCTGTTTTGAGTTTGCATCATCGCGGCATCGAGCGCAAGCTCATTGCGACCAAAAACGTACCCAGGCATGACATGAGAGATGGTGAAGTGAGGATGAAGAGTCTTGGCAAATTCGTCGGAATTATGGAGCTCGATGAGCTTTCCGAAAACGTACGCTTCGAGGATATGGTCGAACTTCGATGGGATCGGATCCGGTAGAGGGACGCGAGCAGATGCGGAAACAGACGTTTCCGATGGAGGTCCGGGCGGCAAATTGGAAACAATCGAAGAGGTGATTATCACACGCTTCACACTAGGCACTTTGAGTGCGGAAGCCAATAGACCCTTGGATATCTTGAGAGTGGGTTGGAATACCTCGGTAGTTGGGTCATAGGCCGGGTTTGGCACTGGGGAGCCGGCATGGATGACATGTGTGACGCCTTCCAGTGCAGTATCGAAGGCGCCGTCAGCGGTCAGGTCAGGAACAATAAACGAGGATAGGCGGTCTTCACCAAGAGCTAATTTTTGAATCGCGGGGTTTGAGACAACCACCAGGGCTTTCTCCTCGGACCGTACAGTGTACCGAACTGTATGACCGGCTTCCAAGGCGGCCAGCAGCACACGGAAACCAATTAATCCGGTGGCTCCTGTAATGAGAATTACTGCCATTAGGTTGAATCGTGCGGGTAAAAGAGTTGGGATGTCTATTCGCGTGGTGCGTAAAAGTACGTATCGTTTCGCAGAGGTTTAAAACACCTTGGACGGGTTTCTTGATTGTGTTAGGTTATAACGGAGAGCTGGAACAAGGGGACAGAGCCTTATTTCCTTGCACAGGCAATTGTCTACGCGTATGTTATTCTTTTCCGTAAGTTGTCACAAGGGCAGTTGTACTGGACTTGGGAATAGCTTCGTTCCTAATGTTCTAATAATTGGCTATGGCGTCAAAGGCTCTCAAGGAGGGAAAGTTTCCTGGGAGAGCTCTGGGACCTACAGTAGCTAGCATTTATATATACACAGAATGCCTCACTACCCCGCTCGTGGTCACGTGAATCCGTGACACATTGTTCTCGGTTGTTGCGCAGTCAGGAGGCAACCAAGGTCAAGGGATGGGGCAACCGGAAGGAGGCAATTGGGCAATCGACCATAGCACCTATGGGACAAAGTATAGATTTATAGATGCCTAGTTTTATACCGTCATTATAAGAACCGCAGCTTCTTCTAATATATTTTCTGAATTAAGTACCAGATCAAATATCTTGCCTTTGCAATGTTACAGATAGGTCACAGGCTATCCTTCACGCCATTGTGACATTCCGTCTAGGGCTCATGCAGCTTATTTACATAGGGTGTCATTACAGTTCTCAGCCCAGAGGCCGATGAACTACGGTATTCCCAGCTAATCCGGTTACTCAGGTCTCAGAAAGAGGGGATTGAATTGTTACGAGAACTTGTTGTAGCAGATGATGATTCTAGGTATAAAAATGGGGAATCTATACATCCTATGGAAATAGGTACATGATAGTTTATGCGCAAATGAAAACGGTCTATGTCCACGTCATAAATGCCAAGAATGACTGCCGAACCCTACTCTAACGAGGAGCCATCTTCTCATTATACTGAGGCAAAATAGGCGACGATTGTTTTCTCTTAAAGGGCCAAACAGATAACTGCCAGGTCTCATCACCTCCACGTAATTGCTGTTTTGCCCAACGATTCCACAACCACGCTAAGAGCAGTGTGAGCGCCGACAAAGGCAGCGCTACTTGTAGCCATCTCACCATCGCAGTATAAGAGAAACTTCCAGGGTTGTTCTGTACGTTCTGGTACTTAATCACGTCAGTACTAAAAAAGGTCTTCTCCTTCCCAGTCAGCTATTCCTGAAGAGTCTCCGGGTTGGCAATCACTTACCGACACGAACGTTGCTGGTAAATAAATCAGGGTGACAATGGTGACAATCCTGACTATAATGGTTTCCCTCTCCATATTGCCATTCATCTTCTCCATGTTCTCTGTCGATTGACTTTGGGAATGTTGGAGAACCTACATGACCGTTAAGCTTACGTCAGTTGAAGCATTCAGGATACTTACAAGTTCCTTCCGACCTCTTGTGATCTTGAGCAGAGTGGATGCGCGTTGAACAAGGTGCTCTATATCTGATAGGAAGTCTTCTATCTGATCGGTGAATATGTCGACATATTCACCCCCAATATGCCTCAGTGGAAAATCCTTATTATCTTTCAAGCCAGAATAGAACTTGTGCAGAGAACCAATGACGCGTGAGTTTGCTTCGAGAGCGGCGATGGTCTCGTGCACCACATCCTCCTGTCTCTGTAACATCTGAAGATCCCCTGGCTCGTACTTTTGATGATCTTCGCCCACTCCACGTGGCCGATGGACAGTCAGCCCAGTCTTTTCATGTGTTAGTACGGATTCCGAGTCAAATATTGGTCGGGTTAACATACCGCTCCCTCTAAGTTGTTTTCAAGTGACTTGATATACCATCTCCAATTCTCGGTCGAGCAGGAGCAAAACATGACATGAGCCGCTAAACTAGACTGAAAGCATTCGAGAGGATTGCTGAATGATTTGTCCTGGGCCTTTGCGTCTTTCCCGGTTAAGTCTATATCATGTGTTAGGTGCTTTCATTTAACATATTGCACGGCATGACTCACCTTTATATCTTTCCTGTAGGTTGCGCCTCCCCACTGTCACGATCCACAGTGTCTTACCTGTGACAACGTCAAATTGGTGATGAATAGCCGCCTGCCGTATCATTGAGAATCCCCCCCCTTTTTCTACGGCAATGTGCTTAAGGTTATAACATAACTGGTATTGTTGGCCACTTCTGCCCAGACCAGGAATTGCTGGGAGTCGAGCGCTAGATGTAAGGGATACTTGCTTCTTGAAACTTGAAAACCTCAAATCTTTCGGCTCATCCTGCCGACCGAAAGCCATGACAAACTCCAGGTATGCTGGCATAACCTGGTGAAAAGTGAGAATCTGGGCGAACATGGGTCGAGTTATACTGAGGGCGCTGAGAGAGGTTTTGCCGGATAGGTATCTTGAAAGAGAATTAGTTCCGTCTGATATACTCTCAGCGTAAAAGGGGGAAAGTAACTCGGCCCCTGTATCTTGACTATACACTTATGAGACACTCACATGAACCTGCACTGTGGATCGTGTTTAGATGAAGTCACAACTTTTGTTGAGCTGTCGATATTGAAGCTCATCATCTCTGCTAGCCTTTCAGGTTTGTGAATATTCAGCTTTTTGAGTTCTGAAAAGTTAGCTAGTAGAATTTGACGATGGAGAGCAAGGGCTCACCCTCTCCTGGACCAACTCCAAGATCTCTCCAGGGTATTTCCACCTCCATATCAGTGTCAGCGAACAACTCATTACACATATCGTCAAGACGTTCTTTTTGGCCCTCTAACAACTTCGGTGAAGTATTAGGCATCGTATTTGTCAAATTTAGGGGATACTTTGCTGAGTCGATATAGCATTTTTTGAAAGTGTCAGGAAGACTTGATGAAGGCATTTTAAGTGTATGTATTATCTTATGCGGTCAAGTATTTTCTTTCGGCGCTTGATGTAGACAGCAAGAACAGAGTAAAGTAGGGCCGTGATATGATGCTTTTTGAATTGAATTTCTGCCGAATACTTTGCCAATGTTAGGGGGTCAGCTCGACGGAAGAGGCATTGCTCGGCTTTGTGGGGGGCTGATTAGACCTGAAACGAAAGCCATACGGGTCCTGTACAGGCACGAAGATTCAGCCTGGATTTAGAACCTGGCATTGCTAAGGAAATTCTACCAATACGAAGCTTGATCATAACCGCCCCCAATCTCAAGTGTAGTAACAACTCAACCCCAGCACAGTGCCCGAACGTGCCACACCCAAGGGATTACATCGCCTTCACGTCAACCGCCCTTAACTCGCCGCATTCTGGAGCTGGCTTAGCAGTCCTGGCCCCGTGGCCCATATGATTCTGAGATGGGCGCGCACCGGGAAGCTCCTATAATCTATCATAGTACAGTATTATGAGGCTATACTACATGGTTGCCTTCTTCCATTGTTCACTAAACTAGATAAAGCCGCTTCTTCGACTCATTATGTGCCGAGAACAACGGTATTACTCCAATTACCCAATCAAAATACGTTGACATGGCGCTCCATCATGCAGCAAGGGGTCTAGTCAACTTTTCCAGGTTAAGCAGGGTGGTAGTCACACACCACTAAAGATTGGAGAGCCTCATTCTGACCCGGTGTGCCCAAGCCTTCCTTCATCCCTCCGCATCTCATCTCAGGTGGTTGCTCAGCCGCCGCTGAATTCCTAGGAAGTCAATTGTCGCCCGTGGGACACCGCCCATGGTCCATTACCCTGCACAGACCTTACATTTCGTTGCAGTCCCAACAAATGTGCAGGAAGGCTGCAATTATATGCCCTGTCTTCCCTGTCTTCTCTGTCAAGAAACAGCCACAAATAATCGTTCGGGGCCGCGGCAGAAACCTTACAGCCTTTGCTACGAAGCTTTTGTCTTACTTATTTGCCCTTATTGATCACGGCGCCATCCGACCAACGCACGGCCAGTGATTCGCCCCTGTAAGCCACATGTTACTCTGCATACTATATTTCTAACATTTATCGCCCCTATTGGGCCAACTACGCTTCTTGATAAGGTACCCTAGGTATGCCGCCTATAACCCTATACCACGTAGGCGTTCTTATGGTGAATGGCATACCTACTTGAGTATGTGCCTCAAGAAGATGAAACGGTCAGATTGGTAAATATATTTGGCATTTGCATAAATATTGCACGTGCCTCACTCCGCCGATAATGCTTAGATGGCCAGCTGGAAGCTGCATAGCACGGACGTCGCTCCCTATGATTCCACCGCCTTTAGCTCCTGACCCAGGATTCTGCCGCCAGAATTAAACCCGACTCTGACAGCCTATAGGGATTATCTGTCAGCCGGTCAGCAGTATTATAGCGCCTCGCTTAGCCCCTGCAATTGTCTAGGGGTCCTACGCCAAAACTGCTATCCCTCGGGTTGCAAGTAGGATAGAGAAGTGCACTTCCAGGACCTGAAGCTTCAATCCCGAGAGCGTTTTACAATAATAACTACTATTCGACATTTTTAAAGAACAACTAAGACAACAGCATAACAGATGGCGCAGAAGAACACTTGGGATAGCAAGGTATTACGATTGCACAGCCAGTTTAAGGCATAATATACGACAGAGGGATATGAAATTCACTACTGTCACACGCACGCGTACCCGGGGTTTGGGACACCCGATACCTTATCATGTAAATAATCATATGCGCGGTAAGCTGCCGACCCTGTGAGAGCCGGGGTAGTCGACGAGTATTCAGGCATGAAGACTGGAGTTCGCCCGCCCTGCGGAAGGGAAGCCAGGGATCTACAGTAGATGGCCCCCTTGGCTGCATTGAAGATTATTATGCAATTTGAATATCTTTCCGAGCCCTTGATCACAAGCCATGTAACAACTACTTTATAAGACAGGCAGGTTAGGTAGTTGGGCATTGCGCGCCTTGGCGGCCGAAGAGTTAAGCACTATCGCGTTGAATAAGGAATCTAGTGAGTAATTATTAAAATGTTGAATAGAACGCTGGCCAAAAGAGAAATTACATATTCTTAGCAAACTAAAGCCTTGCTTTCAGCATGCACAATCGTCTATGTCTTTCTTACGGGCGCTTAAGAGGGCTTAAAACGTTTACTTTTTTTGCTTGATTACCCCGTATTAATGCAGAAGATCTCCGGCCAAAATTATTCATTAAATGCTAAATATCTCAAACTATGGCTAAAAAACCCTATCTGATATTTTACAACCGCCAACACTTGCTCCGGCCATTAGAAGCTTTTGGGAAATCCCTATATGTCCGTTTTCAGCCGCATAGCAAACTGCAACATCCAACCACCATCTCTTAAGATCAATGTTAGCCCCATTTTTTAGTATCCTTTCAACGATGTGGGCTTGTCCATCTCTTGCAGCCTTGGTAAGAATAATTTCCTCGTCATCTGGCAGTTTTAGTGTCTGGAGTAGCACTCCAACAATATTTAGGTATCCATTTCTAGCAGCCTGTTCAAGCACATGTGTATCCCAAATCGATGTATCAACATTAGCCCCGGCTGCCAGTAGCTTATCAGCGATGGCCAGAGATTTATATGTGCAAAGTTTCGGAAGAACATAAATAGACACCTGGTCAGATTCTGGGTACTGTATCCGAATGTCTAGTATGCCTGGATTATTATCTCTGATAGCCTGGAGAATGACGTGCCATCCGGTGGGCCTCCAAAGTTTGGAGGAGTCAATGAGGTGGAGAATTGCGTGGTGTTTCGCCCGTATAGCCCATTGGTGAATAACGGTGTCGCCATTCCAAGATCTAGGTTTCCATGGTGTTACGGCCATAGCATTGCCACTAGTGATAATGTTCTTCCAAAGGATCCAAGTCTTAGATTTGCTATCGCAGAAGTTCTGGGTATGTAGGATCCAGTTTGTTGTGGCGTACTTCAAGAGTGGGTGTGTATTATTGTAGACTGATTTCGAGGTTGCACTTATACTAGATCCGATAACCTTGTCAACATTGACAGATTTTGATGCTCCGCGTGCCTGACCCTTCTGTCCAAATTTTGATGCCAACTTCCACTCGGAACCTAACGCTGCTAGAGCAATATCTTGTGGGTTAGGGAGGGTTATTGGTTTGGGCCGTTGACTCAGCGCTGTTTGAAAATCGCTGAAGTGAAGGTATGTGACACAGATCTCCCCGATTAAATGATCTGCTTCGTCAAGATCAATGTGGAACACCCGTAAGTCATTGTCCTTGAGCTGTTGGTGTGGGGAAGGTGGTTCGACTAAGAATTGTTTGATACTGTGGTGAGCAAATTGAACTGATCCGTCTTCTTCGTCGATGTGAAGTAGATTTTCACACGACGAGATGATACTGTTTATGTTGTTGCAAAGACGTTCTGGTTTTGTGTACTTCTGGCCAATTTCTATTGCAACAGCTTCTCGAAGTTCTTCAAGGGAAAGAGGTCGTACCGCAGCCGCAATCCATGGTAAGACTTTTTGAGGTAGTTCACTATTACGTCGGGATAAAATGCGACGCAATATACGACGGAACGTCTCTTCCAAGTCCTGTGGTAGATTTGCAATAGTATGGCGAATGTCCTCATCGCAGGATTGTTCGCAGAGCTCTTGCACCTGAAAGAAAACCCAGAGAAACCTGAGGGTTAAAATCAGCGTAACAGTCGGGATTGACACTTAAATCGATCACTTACATGCCGTCGGCGCCTTGAGTTAGCGCGTTCTCGATCTCGGTGATCAGACCAGAATTTCCAACTTTCAGCTCCTCCGTGTTTACTTTCTCACACAAAATTCCACGTATATAAATGCCCATGTCGTCGTGAGCGCTTGGATTGTTCATAGATATCTGGCTTATGGTAGGAAAATGTGCTTGTACCTCTTCCGTGAGGCTTTCTCTGCCAGTTAGAAATAACTTCGTATTAGCAGCTTTTGATATGAGCGATGCCAGCGCCCGGAAAAGTCGAACCCGATCTCGCTTTTCACATTCATCCAAACCATCGATAATAATGTAGGATGGTGTAGAATTACACGTGATATCCCGAAGAAACGTGACAATGTCATTGAGGTTGATATCGTTGCGGAGACCCCGAAGCCTTTCTTCGGTTTGGTCAGATAGTTGAGTAGCTGGTGGGAGTCTCTGTCGTAGAATGGATTTCATAATGGTCTCGGCCTTTAGAGATTCTTGGTCGCTTGAATTAATAAAGAAGCAAGATACAAGACAGTCTGAACGCCCTTTCTCGAGGAATAAATAGTCTACTACGCTTGCACTAGAGCCTTGTATTAATATAGCGAGGGACAGGTTATAACTTGAGTTCTACTCACGTGAGAATTGTTTTCCCGGATCCAACTGTGAGGTGATTAGTACCAGCCTGACGATAAGTATAATAGGTTAGCGGGCTCACTCTTGCCGGAACACCAAAGAATAGGGTAGTCGCTCGTGCAGATCCACCTGCAGAACTTTGGCATCTCAAAAATCCAGCTAGCGGTATTACTAAAGCGCTTGCGTTGGCTCTGTTTTAGTAGCTTCTCGGGACGGTGGGAGCAAAACTCTTCTAACAGTTGCTGCTTTCGGTCGTCTATTGAGCGTATTACTCATTAGAATAGTAGAATAGTAGTGTTGTGATTTGGAGGTGACACTAACGTGATCGTCTTTTCAAAACAACTTCCAACAAATCCCTGTGCTTTGAGGCTGCTGCTCGTTCGTTGGTTTGGAGCGTCTGCTCTTGTGCATCGACATGTGCCTTGGCAAGATATATGGCATCCTTGACACTGTCGCTACATCTTTGGATATCATCCACGTCGGGTTGAAACTCTTGCTCGAATGATTTGTAGAAAGCCTGAAGGACTTGGCCGTGCCCTTGGGTATGGTTAGACATGAATGCAAGGTAAAATGGGCAATACATACATGGTCTTTGAATTGCTTCTATCACATGCTTACAGCACCGGACAATAGATGCGTGGAAGTCGGATAGGGACTTCTGGAGTTGTTTAGAGCTCGGGTATAGCGCGCCATATTCGGCAAACAGCGGGCATAGTTGGCCCAGCTTCAAAAATAGACCGGATATTGCTTCATAATAGGATGTGTAGTTTAGGACAATCTATGTTTACAGATTCAACAACTACGGCCCATGGTGTAAGCTCGACCTAGCGCGACACTTACTTGTATCGTCAGCTTGACACTGCCCCAGACGAGTGCTGCAATCTCGGGGCGTGAGGATACATAAGTATCGACAATAGTGCAGAAGTCCCGAGTCGACTGCAGGACCTTGCTGACTCGACTCCCGACACTCTGTCCCCTTCTGCTTCTGTTCTTGTAATCAAGCTGTGCGGTAAAGACGAAGATGGAGTCGGCATCGGGGATGTTGCGAATGTTGGACAAGTCGTGTCGTTGCTCATCTGTTAGCATGGCGCAGAAATTGGACACTGCAAGATCCAATTCCTGCACACGTCGCCGCCCAGGCACCAAACTTAGAGCATTCATGACGTTTCTAGTGTCCGAAAGGGCAGTGGATGCCAGAGCTGGGCAGCGGGGCGGGTGCCGACCTATATGTCAGCTTAAGGCTGATTGAAGCACCTGGACCTCCAGTAGTGCAGGGGAGCGGCTCCACAGTTAGGCGGTTCGGACCGCTGCCTGCGTCCTCGGCGAGCTAGCGCTACTACCTACCTGCGAGTGGTTCTACAGGCAGACAGTATAAGCGGCATGTACAACTCGAATTTCTTACTTGCCCGTCTCCCGTCTATTGTAATCCTAGGTAGTAAAAAGAAAGTGATTTTTTTTAGTTGTTTATTTATGTGTTTATTAGTTTAAGCTTCTTCCCAAAACGGCTACATATTATAAATACCTCGGTATGATGCAGCCCCCAATTCGTGGGATAGCCCGTGGCCGCTTATGCCCCCCCAATATACGCATTAGAAGTTCTTCCTTTGGCGCAGGGCGCCTTATTACCGTAGAATTCAACACTACCATGAGCAACTAACATACCTAACCTTAACTCAAGAGGCAACCTTCGTCACTCTTTTTTATCCTTATGCTTCTCTATAGGTAATACACAAACAACCAGTTTACTAAGTCTTTCCGCCGCACAGTTACTGTGACTATTCCTTCCTTCCATTTCTTGTCACTTTTCTTTCAACGGTGGATAAACAGTATTCATAAGCCACATTCTATACTCTACCTAATTTCACGTAGATTCATTCTCTCACGTTGGGGGCTGATGAACTTCGGAGCGGCAGCACTGTTTATGCCAGGACTAATTAGAGAATAGTTTGGGATGACCTGGGAACATGCAGCGAGGCCAAATCACACAGGACAATAATACATATTTCAACTTGCTCGATTCCTGCAAAATCATGTCTCCGGTCTGAATCTGGGTGAGAGCACTAGGGACTTGATCTATTATCGGCTCCTCACAAGTAGAGGGCATACACTTTTTAGATCAAAAGATTTTAAGAGCCCTATCGCAACTTTCACACCGTCATCATGTCAGACGCGCCGCTGATGTGTAGATGGGAGAAATGCGTCACATTTAACACCTCTAAGATCCGACACTGGAGCTCCACGTGCACATCCTAGGTTAGGGACTCCCGCCGGAGCACCTTTGCGCACCCGAAGCATAAGAAGGCTCTCGACTAGACATGGGCGGGAACCATACCTGTCGCGTCCGCGCTTAGGCGACCGATATTACTCCCTGCGAGTTCACCATGTGCACCTGTATACACCGGCTGACGCGGTCCTGCTAGCAAGAGCGACGTGGATATCTCATTCAAGCAGTATAGAAGGCGTTAGCAGCGGCTCTTCCGGCGTCGAGGACGTGTGGCCTGGGGCTGGTATCAATCAGATCAAGTTTTGGCGGGGATCAACTCAGCAGAACCCGACCGTCGTAGCGGTGATAAACCCCCTAGGCATCGACGGTGATTGAAAAGTAGTTGTAGTGTAGACGAAACCAATTACAGCATTTGTGTAACTTTAGGAGTTGGCGTGAAAACCAGGATTAGCCAATATCTTCGTATGAGGATTCATGTCGCAAGTCATTAGAACTTTATACTCTAATAACAGCATTCTTTGCCATTTAGTTATAGCCTACGACGTAGTGTCCTACGTAAAGGGCTTAGAAATAGCGGGTACACGAAGGATATGTTGTTCCGTGTCCTTGGTTGGAGTGGAGGCCAAGAGGTTGAGATACACATCAGGCCGCCCCTAAAAGTATTCACGCAAGGCCAATTCACTCACTCCTAATTATGATACATTGCTAGCTGTCTTGAAACGATTAATTCGTTTCAATAAGATGAAGATCGGCTTGTACCAAAATTCATAGCTTGATTGAGTGAAAATGGTGAGTGGTGCTATATAGCTATGAGGAAGCCAGAGCACGGAAGCGAGGATGAACTAATTGTCCAGGCCTGAATCACTCATAAAGAACCTCGCTTCCAAGGTTATCTTGTTCGATTTATTAAAGTCGCCCAAGCTAGCTTGCCCCAGCATTGTGCATGTGTTTCACTGATATTCGTTGTACCCCTTGGGTACTGGACACAACATAACTCCCGGTACAGTTCACACAACAGATCGGTTATTGGAAAGCCTATAGGAAATGAGATGATGGCCCTCTGCTAGAGCGAAGGAGTCAATAGGATGGGAACAGGGAGAACAGAAAATGAGATCAAGACTACTGGTTACATAGTCAGTTACACTCGACCGCGTCAATATCAGTGCCAAAGTGTGTTTCATATACTATACTTATTTCCATATGCACAATCATCTTCTGATAAGGATGGTAATCGCGATTGTGTAGCGATCTGCCAGCATCTTAAGGCTCTTGAAACTGACTAACGGCTCACACTCACCGCACAGGCAGACAAGGACAGTTCTCCCGGGAGATGAGGATGGACTCACATCCGACCCTGCCATTCCAACCTCGGGTCGAATAGACAGGCAACTGCTTAACCTACATGTTTAGTCGGCAGTAATATGTCTCATGATAACGAGTGGCTCGGTATTGTGTGATAGAGGAGACATGATTTGTGGCGCATGGCGCTGAATTGTATTGACAGCCCTCATTGCACCTGGGCTGGTATCGTGTTTCCATTATATGCCGAGAATAGATCGCTCACGCTCAGCCTGCGCCCAGTAGCCTGTGCAGCTGGACCGGTTTCGGCCAATGCGGCAACCGTTGCCGGATCAGAGGCTGCGGCCTGGGCCCGAGCGTCGCGGGTGCTGAGTGCTTGCGTCCACATGTCATTAATGAGAGTGGCATTCGTTTCGCGGTCGCTCTTCTCTTCGGCATAGGTCCATAGGCCCATGACAAGGGGTCTAACAGCTTCTCCGCTATCCAGATGTACCTCGTTGGCGGCATAGTCCAGCTTGAAGATGAGCAGGTCACCGGCCAGCTCGAAATCGCCGACGTTGTCGAGATCGAGAATGAAGTTCTGCAGGCCTTTGCGGTTGAGAATGAAGAGGCAACCGGTCTCGCCGGCGTCGCCGGGGGCCTTGCGCTGGGAGCAGATGAACATGGTGCCCTCGGTGTTGGTCCGCTTCCACTGCGAGGGCGGCTCGAAAGTGTAGACGACGGCATTGGCGGCGATGGATAGGATGGAGGTGATGCTGGGCAGGTAGCCCCTCAAGACGCCGAGGTTGAGCTCGGTGTTGGTGCGACCGGCCAGGGCGGCAGAGGGCGCGGCATGCTGGGGCGCCATGTGCTGGGGCGTGTCGGACTCGTAGTCGGAGGTGGCAGGTTGTTGGTGTTGGTGTTGGTGCTGCAGCTGGCGCGATCTAGTCCTCGCATGGCCGTGGCCATGGGCGTGTCCGGCGTGTGCGGCGTGTGCGGCGTGTCCGGCGTGTCCGGCGTGTGCGGCGTGGTGATTGTTATGCTCGGGCAGGTTGTTGGGGTAGGCGTTGTTCTGGGGGTGGTTCTGGTTTCTGCGAGGAGCTGGTCGTGACATGGTGGGTGCTGCTTCTTTGTATGCGCATGTCCGGGCTGTCGTTGTGGTCCCCTGGGCCAAGCAAGGCAATATATAGCTAGCACCGGGCGCGCCGGATTGGTGGTGGTTTCCCAGAAACCAAAAGGCCGATCAATTGCAAAGAGCTGTGCAATGGGATGGGTAAGGTGGAGGGCAGAGTGAGCTCGCGATAACTGTTAAGAGGATTAGACGGATAAGGTGCGGCGGGAGGTGCAGCGTACCTATGTACCTAAGTAGGTCCTGTACATACAGTACGTAGGTACCCACCTGCACCTGTGCCCCGCGCGCTGTGTCGCCCCATTTCGGCGCTGGCTGCGAACGATAACGATGGAGAGCCATGTCGATAAGAGGAGTGATTGCATCACACTGGCTGGTCATCGGTCTCTCCCTCACCTCCACCTACCCTCAGATCTTCGGCCGAGGCGCATTTCATTCTTTAACTCGTACTATATACACTCGCGTCACTACCATCAATTGCAACACGTTCAAGGCCTCTCCTCATCGTTGGATGCCGGTTTAAACACCCTGCTCATCCAAATCCATTGAGCCGGACGAGAGCGCAGCCCCGCCATCGCATCGCCATTCTTGCCGTCATCATCGCCGTCGCCTGCACCACACTGCCTAGCTTCGCAATCACCAACATGTCGGCTGAAGCGCATTTAAGCACAGTAACCGGAACCACTTGACTGCTGACTTGACGAAACATTCCCTGTCGTCGCCACCCCGGCCGAACCGCCCTTCTCCGTTGCGTACATCATGTCCTCCAACGACCCCGATCACGACTCGCCAGCCGAGGCCGCCGACCCCGCCGACCCGACTTCGACGACTCACTACTCTCTCTCGCGCGCCGTCAACGCAAGAAGGCCCGAATACACACGACCCCACAGGATACGCATCAAGATCGGCACTTGGAATGTCGCCGCCTGTCCTGGCACAGACAAGGATCTCGCCAGTTGGTTCGTTGCAGGCGACGGCCTTGAACCGCGGCTCGACGCACACCTGACACAGCTGAGCCTATCGGAAGACAGTATCGAGGCCGGCAATGAGCATGCTGCGCATCACGCACCAGTCCAGGCGCATCATGCCGAAGAAAGAGGGCAGCCTGAACCGCAACCGACGCCAGGCAGCGATATCGAAGAGCCTAGCCTCCGAGCAGTGGGAGGCGACAAAATCGGTCTCTATGTTCTTGGTCTCCAGGAGATTGTCAATCTAAACCGTGTCCACCAGTCCTTCTATTCCGACCCGAGTGCCATTGCGAAATGGCAGGACGCGCTCGAGGCAGCCCTGCCTAGGGACTATACGCTCATTGCATGCCAGCAGCTTATCGGGCTTCTCTTGCTTATTTACGCCTCCCCCGAGGTGGCAGCCACTATTTCCAACGAGTCAACTATTTGCATGGGTACCGGTCTCCTCGGCTATATGGGCAATAAGGGAGCTGTCGTGTCTCGTCTCCTCTTGGGGGAAACCACCCGCTTGGTCTTCTCAAATTGTCATCTCGCATCTGGCCACGATCAGGCTAGTCTCGATCGGCGATGCTGGGATTACAACAAGATCATGACACAAGCAGCCTTCTCTCCTATAGTTCGCTCGGGTGTCATGGAGGAAGAGGGTGATAAGATAGGCGACGAGGACTTTACCTTCTTCTTTGGTGATCTAAACTTCCGTCTCGATGGCCTTCCCGGGAACGACATTCGGCATCTCCTCACACTCCATGCTCGTGGCGAGTACGATATTGGTAATGCCAATTCCAATCCACAACTCGGAGAAGACAGTGTTTTTGTGCTCCATGACAATGAGGACGAAAATTCAGATGGAGCTTCAACGCCTACTATGGTTTCACAAGAGGCCTCATTCGATCAAAATGACAGTGACGAAAGCAGTGAGGAACTTCCTGACCCTGACGACTTCGTGCCGGATCCCCACAACGATCCGGCATCCCTGCAAGCGACTCTGGATTCTCTTTTACCTCATGATCAATTACAACAAGTGATGAAGAGCAAGAAGGCCTTCCACGAAGGATGGAGAGAAGGACCCATCACGTTTCTACCTACATACAAGTATGATGTCGGTACAGTTGGGCTCTTTGACACTTCGGAGAAGAAACGGGCGCCAAGTTGGTGTGATCGAATACTGTACCGAACCCGCAAGGACACAGAACGGTACACAAAGCAGCAGCAAGACCAGCTTGATGCAAAGAACAGGGATGATGACATGAAGAAACGAGGCATTGAACAAGCAGCTGAGGATGAAAGCGTTTTGTTTGACTATGACCCTACCACAGATTCAAGCAGCGATAACCCGCCGACAGGTGATGCAGCTTACGATTATGATGAATACGACGAGGAAGAAGATAATACAGAACAAGTCATGACCCAAGATGGTTCTATCGATGAAATAAGTCTGGATTTATATACTAGCCACCAGCGAATCACGTCTTCAGACCACAAACCGCTAGTAGGTATTTTCACTTTGACGTACGATGCCGTCGTACCGGAACTCAAAGCCAAGATTCATGCCGAGGTGGCAAGGGAATTAGACCGCGTCGAGAATGAAGGACGGCCTGGTATCACCGTCGTCGTCGACAGTGGTGAACCCACCTCCGGGGATCGAGGCAGTCCCGGTGACGGTAGCGGGGGCATTGATTTTGGAGATGTTGGCTTCATGCGGAAGAAGAGGCGGTTTTTGACCATTGCGAACACCGGTCGTGTCCAGGCAAAGCTCAATTTCCTGGAAAAGCCGAAAGACGAAGATGGTGACCAGCCAAAGTCCAAATGGTTGGGAGTCAAATTTATCAACTCGTTGGGTGATGATAGCGAGACAAGAGACGACGTATCTGAAACTGAAATCTCTCTGGAGCCCGGCGAGACAGCCAGTGCAGTCGTTGACATTGAGGTTCATGATATAAAACAGCTACAAGCACTGAACGAGGATCCCATACAGTTAGAAGATGTCTTGGTATTGCGCGTTATAGAAGGAAGAGATCACTTTATTCCGATACGAGCTACATGGCGGTCCTCATGCTTTGGACGGAGTCTCGAAGAGTTAATACGCATTCCGAAGGGTGGCATCACAGCACTCACGGAACAACGGCCAAAAACGGGATCAATCCCATATAGTCTCGATGTACACAGTTCGTCCCCAACTGAGCTATTCAAGCTCATCGAAGCCATTGAATCTCTTACGGAACGACTCATAGCCGACGAAAATATGATAGAAGAAGTCAAGATCCCACGTGAGAAACCTGGTTGGCCATTTGACAGACAGACGTGGCAGACGAATGGGGACGATGATTACGCCATGCTACGAGGAGATATCATGGAGACATTAGAGAATGACCGACCTATTCTCGGAACGCTGAAAGCGGACGTACCAACCTTGAAACGCTTAGAGATAGTGAGTGAGTCATTGCTCTTATTCCTGGAGAGTATGCCCGATGGGATAATCACGGCGCCACTCTGGGCCAGGATCGAGCAGACCTTACCACAAATCGCAAGCGCAAAGACATCGGCGGAAGTGGAAGAGATCAAGATGGGCGTTCTGGACATCCTGTCAACAGCACCGTATTATAATATTTCCTTCGTCTTCCTCATGGCCATGCTGTCGCGTGTAGCCGGCGATCTCCAGCCGCTAAATAAGGACGAGCGCGAGGCCGTCGGCAACCGCAAGGCGGGATCATTAGGGAAGCGCAGCCTGAGCTTCCGACGGAGCGCGGGCTCGAGCATCGACGAAGGCGCGATCCAGCGACGCCTTGCCTGGGAGAGGCGCACAGCCGAGATCTTCGGTCTGGCTATCTGTCGCGCTGCCACGCCTGCGAATCCGAGGGAGAGAAAGACCACAGAGGAGAAAATGCGCGCCGTGGTTGAGATCTTCATGCGCAGGGACGAGTTGTAATCGGGAAGTTTTGGAATTAGAAGATGGGTAGTGAATACTCAGGTGTTAGACGAGGTTGCGGTAGATGAGTTAGGTACTTAATCCGGCCGCGTGATAGTCTAGGTGTATATACTCCTTTACTCGTTAGTTAGTCCAAGTCTTCCTCGTTGCCGCAATGGGGGCTAGGTATGCTTAGATACACATATATATACAAATATAGCGCTTGTGTATGGCGATACAACAATAAACTTAGATTATAGTATTAGCCTTTTTCCCCCATTGGGTGGTATTCTCAGCGGCAGGCAGTTAATTAGTTGAATGCAATGGAAATTAAAGTCGAAGGAATTACCTTCGGCGTATGTGATTAAACTTCACAATTAGCTTATATAAAACTTGCAGGAATTCCTGGCCCATGTAAGGCAGGGTCACTTGCTGGTTATATTTACGTAATAGAAGCTCAGTTGGCCTTAGCCCACGAGAACCCGACAGCCAGAAGATGAGGTTCACCTAACCCTTGTACAATACCCATTCATCGATCCTTCCCGTCTTATTTATATGTATGGTAATTATGCCGGCTAGTAGGTAGCATCCAGCAAGTGCTGTACGGGATTTAACGCATGGCGTTGTGTAGGTAGTATCCACAGCGGCATATGAGAAAAGGGCTCGGGGATGGGGGGCGGGAACAAAGAATTACGTAAATGGAGGGTTTTATTGACATTATTTTTACCTCATAGTTACTTACGGGTTTCACGAATGAAAGAGCCTCATTGTTTTATTAGTCATCTTTTTAACTACATCTCTTGCTTTACGGTTTCTTGTCCCGTGCGTGTTCTCTTCTGAAGTTGTTGTTTTCTCTGGTTGGATGTCTCGACTCGGATTGTGAATCGGTTCTAGAACTCGTGTTGGTAGACAAATAGGGAAAACATGGCATCTGTCGATGGCCATGATACCTGTGGCTTTTCTCGAAACTCAAAAATTTACTGATAGGCCACACTAGCTCAACGACGACCGGCGTGCTCAGTACGATTTGGTTCGATATTGGGTATAGTTGACTACAAGGTTTATGCTAAGGCTATATTGACAAGGCGGGAGATCTCCCTGAAGGAAGTATTGTATATCCTCGATTCCACACGCGTGGACGTCGGGCCACACCTCATCTCGTCGCCGATTACTATGTTACGCGGGCATTTCTCTCTCTCTCTTTAGCCCACAAATATCCTAAACGGTAGCCTCAGGAGACTTTTCGGGAACGCTCCCTTTTGATGAGCTGGCGCGCTCGTGGATGCTGTGCGACGTGATGATGTCGCTCGTGTGGCGCTGCAGCTCGACATAGTCGTAGGCGAACTCGCCGAGCTGGATGTCGTCGATGCCTGTGTCCTCGTCCTCGGGCGACACGCGCAGGCTCAGGCCGGGGATCAGGTTCATCAGGAACAGGATGACGCACGTTAGCACGAACGAGTACGAGAATCCCGCTACCGAGTCCGCGATCTGGTACCCTAGTTGGATATAATTGTGGTTGATCCAGCCGCCGGGGATGATGGTGGAACCGTCCAGGAAGGCTATGTAGTCACTGCAACGCACGTGTTAGCGAACCTGGGTTGTATACTACGGTTTGGGGGAATACGAACGCGGCAAAAAGACCCGTCAGCAGGTTACCGATGATACCGCCGACGGCGTGGACGGCAAAGATATCGAGCGCGTCGTCGGCACCCATGAGGAACTTGAGCTTCGTGGCCACGTTGCAGCCGATTCCACCGACGACGCCGAAGATGACGGCAGCCCACGGCGTCACGAATCCCGACGCGGGGGTGATGGCGACCAAGCCGGAGATGGCGCCGGAGCAGAAACCCACGACGGACCACTTCTTCTCGAGGCGGTAGTCCAGCAGGACCCAGGTGATGCCGCCGACTGAGGCGGCGAGGTGGGTGACGATGCAGGCCATGACGGCGCGCAGGTTCGATGCGAGGGCCGAGCCGCCGTTGAACCCGAACCAGCCGACCCAGAGGAACACGGTGCCGAGGACGATGTGCGTGACGTTGTGAGGGCGGTAGGGAAGACCAGCGGATTTCGCGTACCCCGTGCGCTTGCCGAGCATGATGGAGAAGGCGAGCGCCGCGGCACCGGACGAGATGTGCACGGGTGTGCCGCCGGCGAAATCGAGACCGCCGAGCTGATAGGACCAGCCGTTCGCGTTCCAGGTCCAGTACGCGATGGGGTCGTAGACGATGGTCGACCAGACGAAGATGAAGACGATGCACGGCAGGATGCGAGCGCGATCGACGGCGGCGCCGATGGCGAGCGCGGGACTTGGGGGGGATCAAGGTCAGATTTCCGACAAGATACAGGAGTCACGAGAGGACTTACGTGATGGCGGCGAACATGCCCTGGTAGAGGCAGAAGAGGAGATCAGGAACTTTGGTGCTGCCGACCGAGGGCTGCGCGAGGGTCTTCACGAGACCAAAGTTGGAGAGATCGCCGATGTAGGCGCTGCCGGTGTGAGAGAAGGCCAAGCTGTAGCCCCAGAAAAACCACTGGAAATCTACCACGGCGACTGATAGCATCGACAGCATGATGAGTGAGAGGGCCGATTTGCGTCGAGCAAGGCCGGAGTAGAAGAAGCCGACACCCGGAATCATGAGAAGCACCAGGGCGGAAGATGTGATTATCCAGGCGAAGTCACCACTCTATTTGTTGGAGTACATGTCAGCACGACTGTTCTCGAGAGTTTTCGCTGCCCGTCATTTTGAATCATCTTTATCATCACGGGCGCTCGTACCTCGTAGAAGAGATTCAGGTTGGCCACATCACTGGAATACCCAGGATCGGCCTCGCCCGTGGTGCCGTTGTATGCGACAACCTCCACACTACCAGACATCTTGGACGGCGGATTATCGACCTGTCACTGTGATGTCGAGGGCTGGGCCAGCAGGGAGTCGGGAGCAGGCTCCTTTTTCAGCAGGCAACGCGACACGTCCCAAGCGTGAGGGTTGTGGGTATTGGCGATATTTTCAAAGAGATAACAAAAACAAAGAGAGAATGAGACACTAGTGAGGAGGAGGGAGAGGAGACTGAAAGGAGAGACTACCGAGAGCTGGGGGGTGGGAGATGGGGATGTCTAAATACAAGACAGGGAACTTCACAAGTGTCTCAGTCTACTGGGCAAGTAAGACGGGCTCCGCATGTCAGTCATGTACATCTGGTCCGTACATCCAGTACAGTATGGCAGTAGCAGTATAACAGGCAATAGTAAGTAAGGCTAGGTATTGTAGCGTAGCGTAGATGCAAGTCAAATCCAATAAATCCTTCAGGCACAACACCATGCCCGATACCACCTTGGCCCGGGCAGCATTGTGCGAATTCAGCTGGGCCCGGGAAGGCAGAATGTTACACGTCGGATAACAGAGGACCCAGATGGAGACGAAGGGAAAAGAGAGGCGGACCACCCTGGCCGCTCCAGTTTCCGGGGTCTTTCTTAATTTCACCACCACCCAACGACGACGACGACGACGACAACAACAACAACGGCGGAACAGGCAGACAGTTGACTACCTAGTCTACTGGGTTAGTGTACCAAGTATAGATAGATAGTAGTGTAGCTATACTAGCTTGGTGGCTTTTCACTGATAAGACGATCCCATCTCATCGAACAAATGCCAACCTGGAGTTTGGGCTGTTTTAGATAGAATTGCGGTCCTTGTTGGACTGAGCTGGAGAGAAAGGGGGGGGGGGTGTGGCCGCTTGCGTCCCTATCGATCAGCGGTCGATCAGCCAGACCGCGCCCAATCGAATGTCTTGCGGCCGCTAGTTCCGCTTGGCGTCTTCGCCGTGTTCATTCATTCCAACTAAAGTGGGCTGCCACGAGATAGTCCTAGTTAGCGTATACATAGATATAGATAGCCAGATAAGCAGCTTCTTTCTTCCCGATATAGATCATGGTGACTGGGGTTATTACTTAAAGTCTTTAGCAGAGGTCTGCGATGCTGTATAATATGGATGTATGTACTGTAAGTTGGTAGGTGGTATGCAGGCTGTCCTGTTATTGAGCACTGCAGACTTACTTCTGGGCGCATGTAAGCGAACGCAGCGTCTTACTTAAACTGCCCGAGGTAGAAACTGAGACAAGTCATTTCATCAAATACCAAAAGAAAGCCGCTTTTACCCATTATGGCTGCGACCTAACGTGTTCTACCTAAGACCGTTTCTAGAATCCTATGGTTTCCCAGTCTTCACACATATATATATAGCAAGATGTGCGACTTGTTGTGCAACATGAGTGAGCGGTAACAGGCTGCTTATTATACCACAGAGTCTTACCTACTGCCGTGTCACGCGTCAATGGTCACATATCTCAACTCGCATTTCGATGTCTCTGAAATGGCGCTTCCGCTGAATGTTGGCGTTTTTTCTATTTATTCTATTCTGTTCGCGGCCCATTGATTCATAGTTTCCGTTTGCGTCGCCCCCCACGTTGAGGTCTCAGCAGATATCTAACGGCAAGTCTCATGACCATATGCTGTGCTGCGCCATTCAACGCAATGACCAGGTAGGCTAAATGAAGGCCAAGATCAATCGGAAGCCCGGAGTTGAGAACTTTCGCAAAAGTCGGCGCGATCACGGATATTGAAGGTAGCTGCATAAGGTTGGTGACATTAAACGCCGGTGCAGCCGTGCGACTCTTCTCCTACATTCAGCATGGGCACAAAAAACGGCGATTCGAGAATGGACTTGGGCGGTCAGATCCTGGCTGACAGCTTCTGGTTATCCATCCGAGATTCAGTGTAGAAAATACAGAAGGTGTAGGTGTGTGATATGGCCGGGAATGTCTTCCGCCGACGCAGTACGACTCCCTCTCTCCGTGTCGTAAGCCCTGACGAAACCTCAAGCAGGGCTGATAAATCAATGCGCGCAAGTCTACTGTAACTACTTCCCCATAAGTTTGCTCGTCCTCTCGTTCTGCAGGGCCCTGCTTGTGCAATGAGTCGTGAACTATAGCAAGCATAGATATACATGCTACCTAACGTGTGAAGATGGGGTACGGTAGATAGATAGAAAGAGGAACGTTTTCCGAAACAAGACGCATTGCCGTTTTTCAGCTCTGCAACCGTGATGCCTTGGCAAACTCACGCCAAGAAAACGCCCTGCCTCCGCCCAGAGATAAGGGAAACCCTCCATCCAATGACGGACAAGCTTATTCGAGAATGAGCCAAGGGGGACCCTAGCCAGATACATCCGTACGGACCTCCACGAGTCCCAGCAACGCCACAACCGCTCAAACCAAGCCTGCGACGAATCGCAGACCCAAAATAGCGAGAAGGACGCTTTCCGGTCCGAACAGTGTATCGTAAATCGATAACATTTATCTACTATTTATTCATTAACTATTTATATTATTTCTATTGATTAGTAGCGAAACACAAAGGGACCCAACATATGGGCGGAAAGAAACTCGTACAACGTCGCTTTCCGCCATAATCGCCCGGCCGAAACCGGCACCATCGGGGACCGGGTGGGATAGTATCTTCGAGCCACCTCATTCTATATTGGCTACCGGCCTGCTTACCAGCCTTATCTATTCAGCACCACACTATTAGTGCCATCTTAAGAATAGGCTTGAAAGTTACTTTTACCACCTCCGCCACCAAGAAATCGCGACATTTCCCGAGACGTATTACCACGTGGGAGAACCGCTGAGCCTCTAAATCTGTCCTGCAGGTACCTGACAGCTCGTCTATGTGGGCTCAGCTTTTCGTTCTATCATCACACCACTAGGCATCTGTTAGATATGCAGTCTGCTGCATGGAAGTATGTAGGTAGACATAGACAGCCTTAAGAACAAACACAAGAGTGTAATCCCCCAAAGCGACACTATCAATTCTCCGTGTGTAATGAACATCAGTAAGGGATCCATGTTAGCGCGGTGCTATCATGATTAAACCCTAACTATGTCGGCCGAGGACCCCCGATCCAGCAGCTAGTAGCCGCTTCGAGTCCTAGTATAGACTGATCGCAGTACCGCCGCGTCGGAACTGGTGGAGTCTTTGTTATCGAGTGGGTGGCAGCATAATTGATGCCTACATGATCCATATCTCCGAAATCGTCTAACCTACCCCGATCAATATTGGCTGCTATGCGTATTCAAGGTACATGGATTTTCGTAGACGACGCCAGGTTAAAGGGTGTCTAAGTGAAACGCCAGCAGATCCCATCTAAAACATTGCTGGATTCCGTGCTGCCAAGATCAATGAATATACAGTAACAGCACCGGAAGTTGTCACTGCAGTTATTGATCGAAGAGGGAATTACCGAAAGTTTTACGCGGTCCTGCAAGGATACCTGAATATTGAGTTGGATACCTTTCGATAACATGGTGATGATATCAGGTACATCGACCTCGTCGGAATACATTGATATAGTACCCATTGTTTAGAACGAGAGTTTAGGTTTCGTACTAGGTAGATAAGGTGTAGTAGTCCTTAGAGTGCGAGGGGAGGCCTAGCCTTAACCCCTATCCTAAGTATACCACCGGTTCTCTGATTCTGTCGTTTGAAAACTAGTTGCCTCAATCCACCCTTCGCCTCGCGGTCAACCTTGATTGCGAAACCTTTTAATACATTATTGAATGTAATAGATATGCAAAGTTACACGCATTAGACTCTGGCTGATTGGACCATGGGCCCAAAGAACGGATGTCAGGCTCTGCCACAAGCATGTTAGTCAATGGGATGACGATTAATATCGGTTTGGAAAGTCCGTTAGGTCTCTGGCTCACGACTCTGTTCTAGATGGCCACACTCGGCGTCAAATCGGTGCCTCTTGCACCCAGTGTTAGCTTAACGGTGTGTCGGGATCCCAAGGTGATGGTATTCGAACACTTCAGTTGTTGCGCCAGATCGAATTTACGCGATCTACGTATCCTTTCCTATCAGCATGTCCTTCCTCCTATACAATCGTGGGAATCGTAAATTATTGAAACTGATGGTGCAGCCTATATATATTCATCGCTATAATAATCTCTCTAGTTGTCGTCGTTGTCTGCGTCCTACCCTTGGATAACCTCCGCGTTGAATCCCCCCCCGCACTTATTCAAAAAACTGTCGCCTCGGTATTGAGACAGCCTTTGAGCTGCTATCACCGAAAAGAACTGCAAGACTGCACTATACCGCGGCACTACCAAAATTGGACCCTTTTCAACACGGGAGCTTGGATGCCTCAGTTGCTTACATGTTTGTGACTGAGATCATAACAAATCCCATTCGTCATCAAACCCGACGAAATACCTGAGGTACCTGTGGCCCTGTAATAATTCGACCTTTTCTGGATCTTGGGGTTTCTCCTCAACAGCTAGGTCAGTATGATTCCCATACCATCTTTGAAAACGCTTCTGTCGCACCATCTGTCGTCGTTTATTGTCCATGTCAACGACCTAAGAACCAAAAGAATCTGAACGCTTTTGCGCCTCTTCTTCTCCTCCAGCGTTGGCGTGTGCAATCGGAGCTTTGAATTTATCATTGTCCGGGAAGCCTTTCTCGTATCTCTCGTCATCTTCAACCCAACTTACGTATTCCTCTTCGCCAAATCAAGCGGTGAGCATTCCCTTCCAGCGCACCGATATGGTTTGCTCCTCCCAGTCAACCTCGAGACCAGGAAGGGCAGTATCGTTAACAACACCACGGACGCTCAAAACATAAGGGCATTCGAGAAAGCTGTTTTGGGAGCCGGTAGGGAATACTCATAGAATATCTCCCTCCAGCGTCTCGTTATGTATCCAGAAAGGGTATCTGAATAAGAGTCAAAAAATATTCTTGTTGGTTGGCGAAAGTCGTCCCGTTCCTGGTGGAAGACTGCACGCTCGTTGTTGTTCCCGGCGAGCTTTTCGAAATAGAGACTTAGTTCAACTAAATGCTCCTTGTCATCTTTGTCGTAGACATAGCCGAACATAGCAGGAAATTCGATACAGGCGTGGGGAAGATGTTGTCGAATGAACACTGACTCAGTGATTGCTTTGAATTCGCGCGAAACTCGATGGAAGTTGAGCCAGACGCGCGGGAGATAGCTCGAGTCAGTGATAACCTCTATGATACACAGATAGAGCTCGGTGGGTAATTGAGGATATTTCTTTGACGCGGTATTGGCACTCATATTCACGATATACGGTGTTCGACAATTATTCAGACTTGTAAGATAAGACGCATTTGTTGGTAAAAGAAGGATGGCTACCTATTTACTTTTCTCGATTTGGAAGCGAAAGCGGTGAGACATCTACAGTATCAAGCTCTCCCCACAGGACGGTGGATTGGTCGCAGACACTAACTCTGAGCGCACTAGCCTGGCCGTTTCCCCTTCGACATCCCCTTTAGCGGACGCTATGAAAATAGTGATAGCGATCGACCATGAAACCGATATTAATATACGACCCAACGAGAATGGATGGTCTGCGCTCGATGTTATTGAAGTGTTGAGACAGCTGAAGATGGCGAGGACCTGGGGTCCTGGAGTTGGGCCGCGAATGATTCGGGAGTAGGGGCAGGAGCCGTATTACTGTCAGTAAGGGTGTTCACGAGGTTGGTTTTCGTGTTGCAGTTTCAGTCCGATGTACATTCGAGCCAACAAGTAACACCAAGAGTCGTCTTCTTTACTAGTTCGGGATTGCCCTCCTCAGCTGCGCATCAGGTCGTCCGTCGAAAATACGCATTATGTTCGCTGTCTTGGTTACAGTACATGTTGGCATTAACACTCATAGTAGTTTGCAACTGAATTATATCCATCAAGGCTCCGGTTTGGTCAAGAAGTTAAGCATGCCGCTACAATTAATAATGGGTTCACCACTAATAGGAAGCATGTTGAAAATTAGCAGTCTGTAGTTTATAGCGTCCTTTTTCCCATGTTTCAAGGTTGCAGCTGTTCTTGAGATCTGATTTCTGAGTCCATGCCTGACAGGAATGATCATATCGAGAAGCTTGGCGCAATCATGAATACATGAATCCACAAACTCAATGCTTTACCATGATGTTAGAGTGACTTATCATCTCTACCTAGCATGATAAAGCCGTGACGCTTCTTGTATTTCATAGACCTTGACCAGTCAAGAAATCACTTACAAGTGCCTCATGTTCGAGGAGGCGGCTTACCCACTACGATCTACAGTGACTAGTTTGAAAACACTCGGTGACACGGGAGGATGAGGTAGAGGACGAATACATAACTAGTATGAAAAATAAATTAAATCAATGGCAACTATTGCATCGCCTGCAAACCGTCCAAAAGGATCTGCCTAAGTGTATCTTCGGTTTTCGGTACCTAATCCACTTTCTAACGGGGGTAGCATCTGCGAGACTATATCCAACATTTGATGGTCTTCGTTTAGTGAATGTTGAAATCTCCTCCAGTTGAGAAAGTTCCTGTGTTTTGCACGCCTCGACCGGTGAAGACATTGCTCACAGGTGCCGCCCCATGTAGCGGCGACGGGCCTGTCTCCGCCACCGCATCCTCAGGGTCAACATACGACAGCAGTTCCTTGGCGCATGCCGCCGCCGTAGCGGCCGCATAGTGCTGCCAGTTGCTATTCTTGTGCGAGTCCGCATAGTCGGAGATGCCACGGATGACGAGCGATGAGAACTCAGTCATCAGGCCCGCGGCTTCCATCTCGAAGCAGAGCACGTCGCGCCGGTAGCGCGCGTTGATCTCGTCTCTCAGTCCTGCGTTCTTCAAGACGCTATCGCCCGAGGCGATTAGTCCGTAGTGGATCTCGGGACCCGTCGACTGACGGTCTGGACGCTGGATGATGCCGGACGGATCGCAGTGGCCCGCACAAACTCCGGCACCCGGTGAATGCGGATGTTTCTCATCGTAGAGAACGTCTGGCTCTGACGGTTGCTTATATATTGCTAGGCGCGGCCCCTTCTCAACTAAGGCCTTCAAGTAGTCCTCAATCTTGCTATCGTTTCCTAGGTGATCAGATTTCATATCCTGGGCGGCATTTCTGAGAAGAGCCGGTGGTGGCCACAGAAAACCCTTGACCTCAAATCCCGAGTTTGTCGCTCTTCCCAGGTCGTACTGAACGACGCCTCCAGACTCGCCTTCTGGCATGCTGATCACTACATCACCCAAACGGATGTCATGTTTCTCATTCGGAACACCGCCGCCAATTCCTACGAACAGCCGCCACTTGATAGAAGGAAATGAGCGTGACATGTTTGTCGCAACAGTTGCGGCAGCGCCCTTGCCCTGCTGCCCGGGTAGGCATGCTAAGACGACATTGTGGCCATGGAGTTTGCCGAGTGTGTAGCTGTTCGAGTCACCTTGCCTGGTCGGCAGGTGCTGATGCTCCTCGTCCAGCATGTAGCGGACTGCGTTCTTTTCTAAGTCCATAGCGCATAATATAGCGACGGTATACGTTTCGTACGTCTCTCGGGCCAAGGACGGCATAATTAGCTACTTATCGAATAACTATAAAACTCAATTTAGACTATGAAATAATTGAGATTGCTTGATTATTCTGAATTAAATCCGCTCTTCAAAATGCGGGATCATGAAAATGTACTTGTGGTGTAGGATGGTGGATCGATGCTGCCTTCTGTGACAAGGGCTTATGTAATAAGGGCTTGGAATAGTGTTCTATTCAACTAATAATTCTCTTTGGATCTAAAGGGTCCATGCCTTCTATCCATCCTTCGATGCAAGCTCGATGGCGCCTTAGGCATCTTAGGCATCTAGCCATTACCCCTCCTTTGGCTGTCTCAGTTCCAGTCCGCAATACGAGTCCCCTGATAATCGCCGACCAATGGTTGCGGCCCCTTGAGGCTGCGTGTCTGACCGGAAGGCTGGCAGGCGCTTACTGTATCTACTGTACTGCAACTCGGGCAGCCTGCTTGGGGAGGATCAGATCCCCCCATTTAGCTAAAGGTGTCACAGGCATGTGGTAGTTCGATAGCTCGGAGACGATCAATCTTGGTAATAGCCGACTGGCTAATGACGTTGGGTCGGTAAGTACAACGTGCAAGTCACCACCCCAAAGCCTCACCTTATCGCCCAATCACCTGTGAACTCTTCCGGTACACGACTTCGCTTGATTCCAGGTTAGATATCAATCCTTCTTACTATATACATATCGAGAATCAGTAACGAAGGCTCCCCCCCTGATTTTCTATATCATTCTACAGGACCAAGGATTATTGGTGGTTTCTTCGACGTATAAAGTCTTACCTCTGATGATCATCATTACGAATTACTTGCCTCACTACGTGGCTGAAAAGTAGGGCGCCTGATGAAATCTAATCATTTAGCATCAACCAATAAATGTGCTTGACGCCATGTAACCCACAGTACATGAATTCCGCACGAATTACAGATCAGCCCGTGAAGAGGGGCTGGTAGCATTCTTTGCTGACGACCCCTCCCTGAAGCAGCAAAACACTACCTACGGTCCTTTCTTGCCAAACACTTGCTTTTCAGATATTACCATAAATTCCAAGTGAATTGAAATTAAAACTTACTCTCCTACGCTTATTTGAAGGATTTCTGAGCTTATTGTCATATGAGCGCGGCTTGATACGGCAGCTTCAGACAAGCGAAGTCTTAGGATCGAGGCATCAACACAACAACGGCAACAATAAATTGAAGCTAATGGTTCCCCTAATTTAGAGACCAGCGTCTCCCTAAGGGCAATTTCGTTGATTTTTGCTTTCATGAAAAGCTACCTTAATTTTCCGTTGGACCTTCCCAAACCCCAAACACTCTTCCGACCCTGTTGGTCCGATGGATTGGAATAGCACTGCTCGCCCACACGGCGCAGCCAGGTTTGATGGCCAAGGCATTCAAAACACCGGCTCAATCCATGTCGGCCGCGATGTCAACATTAGTATGCTCTTCTCTAGCTCATTTGCTCCCAATTCTGACAGCTTGATAGTCGCAGGAACTAAAGGCACCGACGCTCTCCTCAAGTTGCGATTAACCGACCCTCGGGATGATAAGACACGCATCGAACAGCAGAAAGGCGGCCTGCTTTACGATTCATATAAATGGATCCTCAACCATGAAGACTTCCAGAGATGGCGTGACGGCGAGGGAAACCAACTCTTATGGATCAGAGGTGATCCTGGAAAAGGCAAGACGATGTTGCTTTGTGGAGTCATCGACGAATTGAAGAAAGCAGACAGAAGTGACTGGAACGTTGTCTACTACTTCTGTCAGGCCACCAATGATCAACTTCACAAAGCAACATCTGTGTTGCGGGGACTCATCTTTTCGCTGTTATCCCAGCAGCGTGACTTGCTGGAGAGCGTTCGAGAAGAAATTGATCAGGCGAGCGGGGAATTATTCCAGGATATTAATGGCTGGACTGCACTGTGCAGAATATTCGGCCGCCTCATGGACGAAGTAGGGAAGCTGCAGCAAACAACATATCTCATTGTAGATGCACTGGACGAGTGTTTGGAAGACCAACATCACCTTTTAAAATGGATCGAGGACTTTTCTTCATCGCGTATCAAAATGCTCGTCTCTAGTCGCAACTGGCCTTCGATTGAAAGTGGACTCAGCAGTGCCACGCAGAAAGTACAGCTACGCTTGGAGTTGAATCATGATTCTATCTCGAATGCTGTGGATAGTTACATCGATTACAAAGTTGCGGAACTGGCAAAAACGAAGAAGCTAAACACGGAAGCCCAAAAGGCAGTTCAACAGCACTTAAAGTCAAATTCCAGTAACACATTCTTATGGGTTGCCTTGGTCTGCCAGAAGCTAGGTCATAAAGATACTTACCCACGGAAAGTGCTTAAAGTGCTCCACACCTTCCCGGTCGGACTTAATGAGTTGTACAAACGAATGGCCGATCAACTTCTCGCCTTAGAAGACGTAGAAGACGTGGAACTATGCTGCCAGGTTCTTGCCATCCAAGTGCTTGCTTACCGGCCGCTCAGTTTAACAGAGCTTTCGTTTCTTGTCGATTCACTTGAGGGGTCCTCCTCAGAATGCCTACAGGATGTTATTGAACTATGTGGCTCGTTCTTGACAGTTAAGGATGAGACCATCTACTTTGTCCACCAGTCGGCGAAAGACTACCTAGTTGAACACATGTCGGACTCTATATTTTGCCAACGCCTCCTCACCGGGCACCATGATATATTCGTACAATCGGTGCAAGCCTTATCCAAGACTTTGCAGGAGAACGTATACCAGTTACCATCGCTGGGATCTCTCATTGAGAGTATCGACGTGCCTAATCCCGATCCACTAAACGGAATACGCTATGCCTGTGTGTACTGGGCCGATCATTTCGAAAATGCGAAGCCGATAGGAATAAAGAGCCAAGATCTTGAAGATGGCGGGTTGGTACACACATTTCTAGAAACTCATCTCTTACATTGGCTTGAAGCTCTTAGTCTCTTGAAAAGCTCAGGGACAGGTATCGGGGCGCTGACGAAGCTGCTATCATTCCTGCAAGAGAATAAACAGGGCGATAAAGACTTAGGCAAGTTGGTATACGATGCAATGCGGTTTTCACGATACCACAAGCCCGCAATTGAGGCTGCACCGCTCCAGGTGTACGGGTCTGGCCTTGCCTTCAGCCCGACGCGTAGCGTCGTTCGGAAGCTATTTCTGAACAAGAAGCCAGAGTGGCTGTTGATGCGTCCCGCTAGGGAAAACAACTGGAGCTCGAACCTTCAGACATTAGAAGGCCATGGCAGCGTGGTCATTTCAATGGCGTTCTCGTCCAATGGCAAGCACTTAGTGTCGGGATCTCAAGACTGTACTGCCCGGATCTGGGATGTGACCACAGGTGGGTGCTTAAATATCCTTGAAGGACATCACAGAGAGGTCCATTCAGTCGCGTTCTCGCCGAACGACAAATTCATAGCTTCATCTTCATGGGATTTCACGATTCGCATCTGGGATGCGGAGACGGGCGTATGCCTGCAAACACTCGATAGTACGCGCGCATGCCCAATCGGGGACCATATTACTGGGGGGACAGTAGTCTTCCCCGATGACGAAAGTGTCAGATTCGTGTCCGTAAATCTCAACGATGGGGTCCACACGTGGAATATCGCGACAGGTGAGAGCCTACAGACAGTCCAAATCACAGCTTCTGTAGGTATGTGTGCCGGTATCTCACGCAACGGTACCCGTGTGTTACAGGAAAAAGGACACGAGGGGCGCGTAGTGGTCGTCGATATTGTGGCGGGCCAGTTCTGCGAAACACTATGGCATAAGCACTTAATATTCGAGCTCCCCAGCCATATGTATGTGGCCCTATCTCCCGGTGGGGGATGTGTGGCAGCGATGGTACGGTGTTATGAGCATGACAGCGAGTGCGACCGTTTCTGCTGCAAGATTCAGGTATGGAGTCTAGCAACGGACAAGTGCATAAGAACGGTACACTTTCCGGGGCGTGCACCGCTGTTAGCATTGTCGCCTAACAACAGATTTTTAGCAGCAGCATCGTACGCTATGATAGTAGAATGGGACATCTCAACGGGCCAGCAAATATTGATCGCTGGAGAGCTTGCCACTGGTACCAGGCAAGTGTTGGAGTTCTCACCTGACAGCAAGTTGCTGGTCTCGGATGGACTGGATGGCGGGATCTGGGTCTGGGACCTGACTGCATCCCGTCAACATCATCGGACTTCAGGAGAGATTCAGTACAACGATAACCAAGTACTACAGGATATACCGGAAACCCCCAGCATTGATAGCATGATTCTTTCGTCCAACGGCAAGTTACTTGGATTTGTGTACAAGACTCACGTCCAGGTGTGGGATACAACAAAGAACGAGTGCCTGAGTACTATTATGGGCGACTGGGATACACTGAAATTCTCGCCGGATAGTAAACATATTGCATTGTTAGGTCATTCAATTACAACGGAAAGCTACAAAACAATAAGCCTCTTTGATGCGATTACCGGCCGTTCCCTGTGGGTGTGGCCCATAGGCTATTTTGATCACCGGAGTGCGCAAGATATAATTTTATCGGCTGACGGGAGGCGACTGGCGTCAATATTTCCACACCAGTTCTATGAAGGCGAATATTGCGACACAGTACAGATATTAGATGCAGCCACAGGCATGTGCGTCAGCAAGTTTTCAGGCTCGAACCCCTACGAGAGCTCGTTGATGGCACTTTCGTCCGATGGTACAAAAATTGCAACAATGTTAAGGCAGAAATTTGTGCAAATCTGGGATATAGCGACGGGCTCACGTATACACTCAATTATTACTCCGTCATCGCTCCCCGCCGACAATAATCCCCTTCCGCTTGTTGCAACGTTCTCACCGGACGATCGACATATAGCATTTATTATTAACAACTTCGATATGATCTGTATCTATGACGTTGCAACAGGAACTGAATTAAAGATCCTCGACAACTTTTTGATTGATCGTCCGCGTAATAGCGGTACTTTAAGATGGGAGCAAGCTGGGCTTCAAACTTGTCGTGGGATTTATAGCACACACTCATTATTGAACGACACGAGAAATCGGATACAATATGGTCTTGACGATATTCCTGTCGGCACTTTATCCGGGATAGGCATTAGTTTGGATAAGAGGTGGATTTTGAAGAACGGCGAGTGCTATCTGTGGATACCCCTGGAAATGCGGGAGGTTTTACACACTCTCAGGTTCGCTCAGTCTGGAAACACGATCGCGTTTGGTGACACCGCTGATCAGATCTATTGTATTCGTCTCCCCGAAGACAAGTCGGAAGCGTAGCCTAACGTTGTTTATCTCACCTTCTTCCTTCCCCACAACGATCGAGGCATGAGTGCCCAGAGAGCATTCGGAGACCCTACGACTTGGCTTGACTACAGCTATTGATTGGGCTAGATACAAGAAGCAACAACCAACCCCTGATCCCCGAGAGATTGGATCAGGATCATTTGTTTTCAGGCGCAGAATAAAGGCGAAACTTGATGCAATGGCTTACTGTCTTTAAAAGCCTAACTAAGTTCGATAGTCCAGAAGAACTAAAAGCATTAGTAACCCCCCAAACAGATGATTAATTAATTGATTAGCATTAAAGCAGAGACCATCCTTCATCAAGGCACCATATGCTTCTGATTGTTAGAACCCAAAGTATGCATTTGAATCCCTCTTAAACAGTGTATTAACAAGCTTTCCTGCTCCAATCAGTAACTTTCGGCCTAAATCCTCCCAGAATTGCTACAAAGAAGGGAGAGTAAAGATGGAACAGCTTCGAGCGACGTCTTTTTATACAGTAAGCTGCCTTTTTGCGATCCCAATAACTACCCGATTTTCTAAGACAGGCAGCGCGGGACCGGCGCAACGGGCCATTTGGATGAGACTATTCGGGCATGAAGGACGGCAGATCGCCCACCTAGTAGAAAGAAAAAAGACATATACGACCCCCTTGACTGCCTTGAGAATATCCTTCTAAGTCCTTAATCACCAGTGCTTCCAATGTTATAGCTCCGAGATTCTTCACATTACCTACCTAGGTATACATAGAGAATTGGTTTTCGATAGGCTACATAACTACTCAAGAGAAGGAAGAGGGGAAAGCCTCAAGCACATTCAAGAAAAGCGAACTATACAGGGAGTTGCGTATGTATGCAAGTATTCACAATCCACAGCTACGAGTGTCGTGCGGACCCATGAACGTTGCCGTGGAAGCCATATTCGCTACATGACTAGGTACCTACTACCTACATGTAAGACTACATGTACCCAGATAAGCAGCAGGGAGGCGTGGGGGTTAAGCATCAAAAGTTGTGATATTAATTTATACCAACAATAAAGTTTTTATTCACACAATTTTAACATACAAAGCTTAAATAAAGGCGTCTTATAAACAATATTAATTACTTTTTAAAAAGAATTCTTGTTGCTGCTGGTCAGCAGCAAAGTCGTAGGAGCAAAACCCAGTCAATACAACTTGAGCCACATGCCGAAGATATAGAATTAACATCACTATAACATTGAGTTTTCCTAACCCTGCCAAGCGGTATACTACTGCTACTAGGTAGCAACCCATTCTCAAAAAACCTCCAACACGAACCTAGCCACGCCCCGCCAATATCCGGCATCAAACCTCAGTCTCGATCCCAGCATCCTTATCACCATGCTGGAACTTATCGCCAATGCTCCCCTTAAGCCGCGTCAGCTTGCCGCCGAGGTGATTAACCTCGCGCGCAGCACGCCACTGCATGATGCCGCGATGCTTGCGATGCAGCTGCTTATGATGGTCCTTGTAATCCCGCAACTGGCCCTTGATGCCGCGCTCGCCGTCTTCGGAATCGTTGTGGCCCGGCGCGAGCACCGTGGTCGCCGCCTCCGTGAGCCCGTCTACGGGGTTGCGGAATATGTTCTTCACCTTCTTCAAGTCGGAGAGGGAGATGTTGGAGGAGCTGGAGGAATGCAGCCCGTCGTGGTCGTCGTCTTCGTCGTCTGAGCTTGCCGGCGTCGAGTCGTCATTCGTGTGCATTCGTAGTTTCTTCCGGCGGACCTCGTTATTGTCTTCCTCGTGGATCTCGTCAGATAAGCTGTCTTGGTCATCCGAGTGATCGTCGTCATCGTCGTCTCCGAGTCCCTCATCTGTGATCGTATCGAGGCATTCCATCACATTCCTCATATCCTTGTTTTTCGATTGTGCGGCAAAACTCTTGTGATACCCCGACAGACCACGCCAAAAACGAACGGGGATCTCGATTTCCCCGAGAAGCTCGTCTTTCTCGTCTGTGCCCTTGAGCTCGCAACACGTCTGTGCTTTGCGGAAGCTGTCTTTGTTGCCTTTCCAGACTTTGACACACTTTGTCTCATCCTCTTCATCCCCAAGCTCATGCAGCCATAGAACTGCAAAGGCTGCCGTTTTGTCGGGCCCCATTGTAGATCGGCGGAATTCTATCACCATGGGTGATGAGTATCGTTTGCGCACAGCCATAAATAGCTCCTCGGACCCCCTCCTACTCTTCCCCTTCCATAGCCCATTATCGGGGTATAGTTTGACTCGCCCTGTATTAGTTCTTAATTTGATCCTATTACTGAGAAGTCCGGGGTCTAGACCGTCTTTTGGCTTCACGGGGCCCCGGATTTGCAAAGTGCCGTAGTCCCATCCGCTTATTTGGGAAGGTAGCTTGAGCTCAACGCTTCGCCAGATCATACTAATTCGTGCTTTTCCGTAGCCAATTCCTCCAGAAAGTGAGTAGGTATGCATCACTTGGCTCCGTTCTTTGAAGATCTGAGAAAGGGGGAGATACACTAGCCCAATCAGGGGATCATCTTCTCTTTCTCGCGTATCTCGCACGCTAACAATGACCTCGGTGTCCCGCCAATCTCGAATAAATCTCTCCGTGCCGGCATTGAAGAACGGTTTAGAGTTTTTCGGCTTCGTCCGTGTCTTGAAGATTTTCCTGTGATTTAAAATGATAGTGCAACAGCTGCTGGGCATATCATCGGACTGTTCGTCCTCATCTTCCTGATCCCCCGCCTCCTCCTTGTCTTCTTTCTGGAGTTTTCGAATCTGAAGCCCTGTAAAATTGTGGATCTGTATACCGAGTACTCCAGAGACATATTCGCAACTAGGTGGAGCTGATATTATCACTATGTTATCTTCAGTCAGTGATCTATGTACCACACCGATTTCGCTATGTTCTAGGTCTAAAACTTCAACAGGGTTATATAAAACATATGAATAGCTCCCTTTCCGGGGGAGCTAATGTGAGAAGAAATGAACGCTTCCGACTTACTAGAATCTTCAAGCTCGTGGTAGTCTTGCGTCTTCTGTTGCTGAACCTCATCATCATCCGAAGACTTGCCGGCCTCTCTCAACTTATTCTCAGCCGACTCCGAGACGTGTTTCTTCATGGCATGCTTTGTTCGAATATCCTTATTAAAAGTCTGCGCCTCAAGCTGTTGTTTAGTGATCCTAGTTTTCGCAAAATACCCGACAGACCAAACCAGAGAGCCGGGCATTTCCTCCTCAAGGTCTTCCCCAGTGAATCGATCTTCACGCTCTTGAATCCTATTTGAGGTTTCTCGGCTGTGCATGAGGTCCTTCAAGTCCACTTCAACGCGTCCCAAGTCGTCATCTGCTGTCCATTTGTCTGAATCTCACAACTGCAGACGCAGCTTTTCGCCGGCGTTCACCTCCTCTGGGGTAACAAGAATACTAGCATACTCATGCCAACTGGGTTCGTTCTGGCCTTCCACAATACGAGTCGAGGCCACGGGTTTGCCGAATTTGCCCCAAGAGACAGTGACATAAGCATCACTGCTACCTTGAACAGGACCAATCCCAGCATCTCCTTGTTTGAAACCACTCGCACGCTTAATGAAGATCCATACCACACCAATGCTTGTGGTATCCTTCTTGAAATCTTCGCCAACCAACATGTCCTTCAAGTTCAGTGTTAGGCTCTTGGGGGCAACATATTCAGCAAGGGCAGCGTCGATGGCAGAATTGACGAATGACGAGATGAGGGGTACATCTGTAAGACTAAAACTATGCTTAGATAGTGGCATGCATGAGATGGTTGCTTTCGGTTGCCCAAGGAACGTCAAAGTGCACAATTCAATGAACGGGGGGTCTGGAGTGAGCTGGAGCCGGAGCCGGAGCGTCATGACGATACCTCTTAGCTCAACCCATACTGGAATGGCCATGCCACCTGGGAGATAGAATTTGAGTAAGAGGTGAGCATTCTTGGCCTTTGTTTTGAGATATTTGCTAGACGTGCGGCTGCGATACGCAAGTGCAAGTTCTAGGTTGATGAAATCTCCCTCCTCTGCTTCCATGCCTTCGCGCAAGGCGACCTCTTCTCCCTCCTGCTGCGCCGGACTTTCGTTGTTGGAGGAACGCTTCACTTTCCCGTTAGGACCTCCTTCGCTATCTGCATCTTGGGATTGCCCCGGGTCTGTCCGATCGTTCTGAAATGATTTGTTCTCCTTGTGCAACTGTCCATTCGATCCAACGCTTTGGCTAGCTGCGCCCGTTGGCAGCCATTTCACGCCGAGGATACGAACACTTTCACTACCCTGGCCCATATCGTCCACACTCACCATTTTGATCGTCTTGGGCAAAGATGCCTGCATCACGTCCTCAATCTGATCCACGAGAGAAGCGAAGAGGTCTGGGTTCACGAGGGGCCAAATGGAAGCGATAAGGCTGTTAAGCCAGTGTACAGACTCGGGTAGCTCTTCGTCGCTCTTTACAATGGCCTTCTCCTCCCTTCGCGCCGCATCCCATGTTTCGTCATCAAATATCTCTTTAGTCTTTGTGTTCACCCATTGACTCATTCCCAGGACAGTTATCCCCCCAAGTCCAACGAATAAAATGAGACCTAATAATCGAGACCAGGGAGGGAGCCAGCTGCTTATATTATCAGAAAGCCTAGAATCTGCGTGATAAGAGAAAGGGGCGGGTATGATGAACAAGAAGGCTGCGAGCAGGCCAATTATTGATAGCCCAGTGTAGACGGCCTGTTGGTAAACAGTTGCTAACTCTTGTCTCGTGGACTCGAAGTTTGGTGGTGGGAAAACGCGTTGCATTCCATTATGCACCGTTTGGGCCGTTTCCCGCTCAGCTTGCAGCGCCTCCTCTGACTTGGAAGCACCCGAAGGGCCTGTGTCCGTAGTGTGATATGTCCCAGGCTCGGGTTCGTTCTCGGGGACGGATTCAAGATCCTTTGTGGTCTGATCATGTATGACAATGGGAAGATGCGTTACCGGGTCAGTAACCTCTCTCCCCTCACCATGTCTCTTTTTCTTCTTCATCGCTTTGCGTTTCTCTCTGGGATCATGTGTCCCTGCGACAGTCTCGGTTGCCGACTTTTCGCCTGCTTCATTCTTCTGGTTTCCATCTTTATTTTCATGTTTGTTGGTTGTCTCTGGGGGACGTCGCTCAGTGGCAGGTTCTGCCTCTCCCATCTGAGCGGTATCCTCTTGAGATGCAGATTGGGGTGTATATTTGGCGTCGTTCAAGTTGGCAGAAGGATAAGGATCATGTTGGCTCTTGGGTCCAGCGTCTTCATCTTTGAAGATAGCTTTGGCGGAATTGTAGGCTCGCTTGGGTTTGGATTCATCCTCCGGGCCTCGCTGAGCTTGCTCTTCATCGTGCACTTGATCACCTAACTCCTTTCTCTGTTCCCTGTATCCCTGTACGGTTGGAATTGGGTGTCTACCACTATGCGGTGCTCCGTAGACCCTATTCGGAGCTGCATCACCTTGTCGTTCGAAGCCATCGTCGGCCATTTCGGCGCATCTCAGGGGCGACACAAAGATTACGGTTCTCAAGCCGAGTGATACGTAGCAGTGGTCGCGATTAAAAAGGCCAGTTGATGAGAGATCAAAATAGGGAAGATAGAGGACGCGATGTCTAATATACATGACTCTGTCATATACCTTGTCCGCGACGTAATAATATAGATGATCCTATTCTGATGACATGGCGGATGACACGTGGGACAATGAAATTTGGCTCCCGTTTACAGCAGGAGCCAATTATATAGCACCCAGCTCAGCTTGCATCACAGCAGCAGGAATAAGCGGCAAGGAAAAAGAGACAATCGAATTCACAGGGAAGTAAGTGTGTTTCACGCAGGAAGCCAGAGCCGAAGACGATGAGGTCATGGGCGACACTCAGCGAAAGATGAGTGGTCCAACACCCTGGATCGGTGGTCTACAGCGGGCAAGATGGGGTGTAGTGGGTACCTAGAGCGCTAGGCCTTGTTGGTCTGTCCAATGGGGGTATAAATTCGGCTCTCGGCAGCCAAGGTGCCACTTTCGTCGAGAATCGCGATCCAGGCACATTACATCATCGCCGAAAAAGAGAAGGAAAAAAGAAAAAAAAGAAAAAAAAAAAAAAGCTTGTTTCGCGTCGCCCATCGTCTTGTCACATAATCATTTGCTTCGTGAAATAAAACCCAGGGACGATATCAATTGAGCACCTGTAGGTCCTATGTCGAACCAGGTCGAACAAATGCGCCCGCTACCTACGGTTCTAGCTCTTAACAAGGGTATTGAGAATCGCCGGTCAATTGCCTGTCTGTCGCTCGACTCGAGAACGGTGACGCTTCATTGCCTTTTTAGACGTTTTGTGTCTTAGTCTCAATTCGCCGTGCGTTTGATCTGATCTTCCGTCAAACAGTTCCTGAGATCAATGAGGTAGGTACCTGCTGACTTTCTGATTAACACGTCTCACAGGGGTCAATTCGAAGCGCAATGAGAAAAACTCGGCTTCAGACATCTAGGACGCTTCAGAGGCATATCATGACACTGCGATGAGAGAGAAAGAGGCCGAGGCCGGCCAATGCGGCCAACCCGGACAGCGATGCAAACTTGAAGAAGCTACAGGCTTTCTTGTTTGCTAGGGCAATGATAGTACCTAGACCTCCATCGCGCAGTCCGCAGCCGAGGAGCGCATTGGTGTTTGGAATAGGCTCTCTGGTACCGACCTGTGCTTCAAAGACTGTCAGCCATTCAAAATTCCTGCATCGAAGCACATAGATCTGCGGCTGTCGTGGATAACATACCTATGAGCACCCGCGTGCGCGTTGGATTGATGTCCAGAACGAATAGCTAGCGGAGGAGAGAGACGCGATTGTGCTTTCAAACGTAGATTGTAAAATGCTGAGGTAGGAAATTCGTGTTAAGACGACGCGCAGAAATATCGAGAACAGAGTAAGGTGTGTTTGTACTATGTATTGGGACGAATAGGAATAGGAGGTTGGGAAGACATCGATCAGAAAGAGACAGATCAGAAAGCTGCTGATGGAGGGGCAATCAAGGGTAGCAGCAACCAAGGGTACTGTAGCAGCAGTGTAAGTGGTATAGCAGCAGTCAAGGATACCGACAGCTAACGGTGGAGAGCTTGAGCTTGATGGCGCACGATATGGAGCACAATATGGAGCACCTAAAAGTGATGTGCAGGCCAGAAGCTCCCCCTGTCGGCGATTCGATAAGGGTCATCCCCAGACGCATACCTGGTAGCGCCGACGGTGGTCTGACGGCTTCTTACGTTATCGTGGTATATTCTTACGCAAGCTATCGTACTACAGCGACATGCTCACGGTATGGACCTACCTACCTGGTACTGGTTCAGTACTGGTACACTAACATCCAATCGTGGGGGAACATTCGATACAATTCCCAACTCCTGCATTCGGCTTTGGCTTCATTACGAGAACCTTGAAGTCAGCCACCGTCAAAGACATGGCGCAATTTCGCCAACAATTGATTAGTATACAAGGGGGCCATAGTCCATGTAGACGATCTTAGTGGGGGCAAATATGAACGGGCCTGAATGGGAGAGGGAGATCAGAAACGGAATCATGACAGCAAGACAATCAAACTACGCACAGCGCAGCCACGTCCTATACCACCCGGGTGCGATATAGGGGTCACCCCTGCTTCGGACGAAGACAGCTTCAAAATCATCAAAAGGTCGACCGGATGAGAAACGTCTGGCTGGGGACCCTTAGAGCGGCGTTTGAGCACGTCGATACAAAACAAAATACTAATACAAAACACAGGCAGATTCGCGGTAACCAATGGCGCATAGGGTGGCAGGGATCTCGTCGGCTACATATTCCCAATTCCTACATCGGGCGTCGCCGCGGCCAGAGCCTCGACGGCCCGCGCGGTAACCCGCAGGAACATTCAATGTTGTACATAATCTAGATTTATCGTTCCGCGGCAAAATCTACGACCAACCTGGATTCGGCCCAGGACTCCCCCACAACCGAGCGGAGGGGCCCGGAGGGATTGCCCTTCGACGATAGGTCCATCTCGCATAAACCGCAGTCCGAGCGCACCCGAAGACAGCCTGTGTATCACCGTAGGATGGTCCCTGGTCCTATAGTAGGAGCCACCATAATAGTTGACAACACAACACTGCAGTATTATACATACTAAACAAAGCATAATGTAGACAGGGACTAGCCCTGCACCTCGGAACGAAAAACGACGACGTGTTACTGCGCCCGCATCGAACCATTCGATTTATTGCACTACGTAGCAAGCTTCAGATCATACGACTGCAATAGTAACCTAGCTCATCTTCGAATCAAGCGTCCGAGCGTTTGGAGTTGTGGCATCGGCAGTCTTCCAGCTTCACCTTTGAGCGTACCAACACTGGCTCGACCTTTGGTAACGATGCACACGCCAAACTGGGGCCAAGGGCGGCATCCGCAACGGTGGTGGCTGGAGAGTTCGGCTGGTCCTAGCTACCTGGGCATAGGTTTAGATGAAGTTCTGACATGAGAAATGTGTATATAAGGGACCGACGACGCCCTCAAACCAGACAACTTTTTTCTATCCTCATCCAACAACACAATCCAGACCTCCAACCACTACTACCAACAGCTCTTCTACTTCAGTCTCACGACTCCAAAAAAACCCAACAATCAAAATGGCTTCTCCGTTAGTTGCTTCGGTCCCTGAGCTGCGAGAGCGATTTGCTAACTTTATCTCGAACAGCGTCAAGACCGCACCTTCCCTAGAGGGCTCCGCCAGCGCCCCCGGCCTTCCTCTGCCCGGTCTCTCTGGCCGCCCCAACAACGTTGCTGGTAAGTGAACAGCAGTCCATCCAGACCAGCTAGTTCAGCAACAGCTCACTAAGATGGCAAACAGGCAACCTTGTCAAGGGCCCCATCGATGACGAGGGAAAGCTCAAGAGCGCCGCTCTCCTCGTTGGTGTCAAGCTTGATCTCGAGGCTGAGGTTCACTTGACCGCCCGCGTCCGCGGTGACGTTCTTGTCGGCCTGTACTAGGCGCCGCGACAATCGACAGCAACGCAGCACAGTCAACAATAACAACGCCTCGACAACTCCATTCATCTTCCTCGACGAGTCCGATGACGACGAGGGGGACTGAATCCCACTAGGCGATTCTGGTTCAATTCTTCAAGCTATGCTACGCAATGCTTCACAATGGGTTATGAAAAGGAGGGCTTTGGCACGGGAGAGGACGGAGGTCGAATGGTTTGGATCATCACACAAAAGGGTACGGACTGGAATGGCAACACGGAAACGGGAATGCAGGGCAAAGGAAGAGAAAGAGCAACGATAATTTCTCTATCATAAACCGTAGTGATCGCCATCCTGGCATCAATCAACTACCTTATCTCAATTTTTCTGGGCTAATAGCCTGCCATGCACATCTTCGTGAGTGATTGGAATGTCTAGTACTGCCAACTTCGAATCATGACGAGCAATTGAATATCAACTTTTTCCTTGCAGAAAACCATCTTATTGTTGAGATAGGCAGGCGAAGAGATTTCAATTGGTATGCCAACTATCTTTGTTCATTTCAATCTATCAAGAATCTTGTCTCAGCATAATTGTCAACATCGTCTTAGGCTGTCGAATTAGCTCTGGTGACTCGATTACTACGTGTAAGCTCTAGCCCAAGAGGCAGGCTAACCAACATACACCCAAGACTAGTGGGAATGACTGAATATGTGTTGGTCGGGGAATAAAATATTTTCCGAAAAGCAAGGTGCGTAGTTAATCGATGGTGTGCAGGCGGCTAAGTTACGTGACCCCCTTTCCCCATTTGCGCCGCCAAGTCCCAGATCTCCTAGACATGAAAACAGCCCCTTTATTGGTCAACCCCGCAGCCTACCACTCACACTACCGTACCTCTTCGGTCTACATACTTTAAGAGGCAGCCTAGTATATGCTCTCCACCCTCGCATCGTAGATTCACTTACATACTTCTTAGGTATCGTATATGATCCACGTGGCTTGGGAGAAATGAGTAGCTGTGCTGCACGTAGGGCTTAGCGCTTACTCAGATTATGCCATTCCGGCGAGATCAACTACGGTATTCAAGCCGGTTGGGAGAGACGCTGATTGGCTCGCATGGACCTGCCCAACTCTGGCTTCAGCTCAACACCACGCAGCATCACGAGATAGACTAGCACGATATGTAGATAGTACAGACATTATCACCTTCGATTACCTTATACAAGGTGATACAAAGTCAAGTATTTATTTTGCCCTTTCATCCTGGAGCTATCGCTTGTGACTGTGACTCCACAATGGAGTTCATATCACGGTCCTCCCCGTTCCTTATCTGGCGATATTGTCTGTGTACCGAGATAGGTAAACAATGTGGCCTGATTCAGTAGACCTGCAGATCCCGTGACTAACGTAGCTTTCCTGGAGAAGATCGATGAGGGGCCGTTGCGTCTCAGCTGCAAGATCGCGTCTCTATAAAAAGGATAATATCTCTGACCCATGAAGCCCATGTTGCAACGGCGAGGTGGCAGGTGCATCGGTTCGATACCACCCCCGATCGCATGCATCACTGATCACACTTCTGCCAGTGACTCTACAGCATGCCATGCATGAAGTACACCTCGAATCCGGTCAGCTCTGGGCCACAAACGGCCACATGATGCATGAGAGGCTACCTACTATATATAATTGGGGCTTGCATGCCAGACCAGCCGAGCCAATTATACTAGGTTACAGTGTGCAACGGTGATCAGCTAGGATGCAAGATAACTTTTGCTTTTGGCGGCGTGGAAGGGTGGTTGGTCTGGCCTTGGGATTTGTTAATGGGTATGCATTCACTTCATCAGCTTGGATTGCATGACAGGCTGATTCGAACGACTAGCTTCTCATTTTCAAATTTACTCTTCGGTGTTTCTATAGTCGGCATAGTAGATGTTGCGGGGGGCAAGATGAACCGAGACCAAGACCGGGTTTCCTAAAAAGAAGAAAAAGAAAAAAGGAGCTAGGCGTTGGCCTTGAAAGAGCAACAGGTAGATATTAAATATTCTGACACATCATCTTGGAACTAAAACCCCTATTAGCTATTACCCAAAGTTGAATAATACTATCCTCTCTATTTTGGATTCTTCTGGGCTTAGCTAGGTATTCATCTCATCGAAATGGTATTGAAGTAGCAGAGTAGTACGAGTGGCTGTGTGTGTGGGGCAGCGACTTAAAGGGGTAGAAAAGGGGGAATACTGTAGGTTCGGAGACGCACTTGCCAGTTTTCCCCAGTCATCGCAATTGTTTTCGTTTTTTATGTATACTATATTATTGTGATTGATTTGATCAAGGCATTCCCAATCCCAGATTATTACGAAATTACTTGGATTCGTAAAGCCTACTTCCCACCATATTTTAGTTCTTGCGCCAGAAACCAATCCACCCTCACAGTCTAGCTCAATATTCTAAACTTAATTTTTGGATGCTCGTATAAATTGCTAGTCTAGACGGCTTTTTATTCAGGTGCCTACCAAAAGAAGTAGACGCACGTACGAGTGAGAAGGTAAGCAGTGGCATATTCAAGATGCGGAAGAAGAGAGAAAAGCGGCATAGGGACCTAGTAGTACTTATATACAAGACATCAGAGTGTATCTCACTCCCTTAATTCAACAGCGTCCAATGTGTGTACATTCGTATATTTGTGCAGCTTCCGTTAGATAACCTCGTTGCTAACGTAGGCTGTTCAAATTCAAGTCACAAGAGACTTCATTGCGTTGAGGTTTCCAACAACGACAAATTTATAGAGCTATTTGGTTGTGTAATATAGCCGTAAAAGCAATACCCCACCTAGTGTTTGATGACCTGCTCATTTCTATTGGCATAGTACGGACTTCACGTCGCTTTTGAAGTGTCCCTGAATTGCTCCTTATCACCTGATAGATGTTAAAATCAACAGCAAATATCTACAGGCCGCACCTGTCCATGCTAGCTATGGTCGCCACAGTTTTAGTCAATTCTCTCTATTTAACCCTCTAACGGTATAGGTGTAGAATGTATTAGTCAGGTCCGAAGAGAGGAAAGGAGACAATTTAATACACCTCTTCCCCCTTAATATACCAAATTCTGTATTATAACCATTACGCGGACAACGTAGACAGTTAATAATAAGAAGACATGCGGCATGAGCAGCTATCTCACGAAGTATCGACAAGAAAAGAGAACGTTACGCTATAGTCATGATGAAGAAAGCGAGTAATGCTATCCGTGATATCCGTTCACCTACTATAAATTGCCCAATTTGCCCTCAGAAGCATCAGTCCTACCCTCACTCTCGAGAAAACTGTAATAATTTCGGCCTTCTACTTGGCCGTACAACTGAATGATATGTCTCGGGGGTTGGATGTCCGCAAGGTCTATCATCACGGCAGCGTTGTTGCCGCCCGCGGTGCAGAGATGACAGCTCCCTTTCCCCCTGCCTCTCCCTGGATCGTGGTCGCCGAGGTCTATGAACATTTTCTCCCCCACCTCTACCAAATCTTTGCACTGATACCTGCGCTACGCGTGCATTGCGATCTTGAGGTGTCCCTAGGGTCTGGTGGTAACGTCGTTCCGATGCTGGTTGTTCAGCAGCGTCAGTATCACCGTAGATGCCATCGACAATTTTTATGAATTGGGCGATGTTGTGGACGAGATTGATAGCATTTCGAAGCTGCGGGAGGATTCCGAGAGAGACGCCCTCACCCAACGCAGCAACAACGACTGCGACCCCTTTGCGGCCTTTCCAATTTCCTGCCGTCGTGTGCACAGCCGCTCCCTTTCGAACGATGGCCATCATAACATTTCTAGAGGACAGGTGGCGTCGCTCCGTGACATCCCCCCAATCCGTGACCCCGTATCGTGCCAGCATCTTCTGTTGGTGTATCTGACGCACATCGTATTGCGCGAGCAAGTCGATTACCTCAGTGTCCCCGAGCTCAGTAGCGAGGTCGACGACTTCGCCCCAGTCCTCAATGAGCCAGGCTCCGTGCTCGAGTAGCATCTCTGCGATGGCATAGTCCGCATGGCCAACTGCCTGATATAGGGCATTGACATGAACTTTGTGTGTTGCGAAAACATCGCTGCCTGAGCTGAGAAGGGTCCGTGTGATAGTCTTACGCGACGCGAATGCTGCTGCGATCAACGCATTTCCATATCGCCCACCCTTGCGATTGACGTTGGCGCCATATTTCAACAGCGTCCTCACCATCAGGTCATTGCCAACAGCTATCGCTGCCTGTAATGCGGTTCCATAGAACCTACAGGGACTATCTGGATCCCACCCATCATAGAGGAGATGTTCTAGCTTCTGCGCATCGCCTGTAACGACGGCAGCGCATAAAACATCGCCGATGAGCGGGAAGTATATCTTCATCTTTGAAGCGAGGGACTTTTCTGCTTCTACGTTATCTCTGAAGATACTCTGGAAGTTGCGTCCACGGATGAAGCTATCTTCCGTCCATGGCTCCCAAAGATCCGTCGCGCCGTGCTTCCAGACATAAGTGTATGCGTCGACCTCGGCCATCTCGCCACTACTAAGCTCAACTTCTACAGGTAAGGCCTCTCCTCTGAGAGGTGAATCGTGCATATCGGCTTTGCCCTCCGTACCTTTCTCCTCCTTGACGGGTTCGAGTCGGCGGAGGTTCTGCTCACTAGAAGCAAACAAAAGGTCTAGCCATCGAACAGCTTCCGTCTCAACACCGACGATGAGGAAACCAAGCACATAGCCACTAGGTTTAATCTCTCTATGTTTGCCTCTCTCGCGCCTCTTCAGAATCTCAGGCGTTACGGACGACCGCTGGATGACAGCGCAATCCAGCCCCGAAGGTTTCCATCGATCGTAACCGCGTAGCCGACCGGGTGTCATGATCTCGCTTGTGTGTTGAATAGACGCGTTGGCTTGGTTCCAGCTCTCAGCGCTAGGGAATATGCGGCGTTGTAACTGCGGCGCGTAACCACCCTTGAGAGACCGATTTGCTAGCCATTGTAGAACCGATGGAAACATGAGACGGCCATACACGAAAACATTCGTGGTTCGATTGACACGTTTGGCGTATATTTCATTTCTCGAGAAATGATTTGTTCCGGCTAAGATGTATGAAGGCACTAAAGAAGCCTTTGGTAGCGGCATGGTGTCTCGTTGGTGAAGAGGGGGAGGCCTGATCGGATCGGGAATTATAAACTCAGGGTTCTCCTCTTCGTTCTCCTGTTCCTGCGGCTTTCCTCTAGTTGGTTCGGGACGACAATCGACGGGGAGTGCCTCAAATCGGATTACGCGCTCTAGATTGTTATAGTTAAATCGAACATGGTTCCTCGCTGGCCGGGCTTTTTGCTCGACGAAAATTTCCTGGGGCTGCGCTTCCATCTGTGTTCCTTGTCCCGAAAGCTTCGATAAGTCGTCACTCAACTCGTCCGGGGGATTGCTTTGTCTTGGCAGGTCCGATTGTTTGGGCATCCCTGGCGCTTCTTTCATTTCAGGGGAAACGTCATCTTTATCTTCGCTGTGGAACAATTTCTCTGCGTCCGGCCCAAGTTCCTCATTTTCGATTTGTGAGAACCTCTGTGTGTCTAATCTTCCGTGTTGAGGTTCAACCAGCAATAACTTCTGAGTATCTGATCGATACCTTTGGCTACTACCTGTAGAGCAGTGAAGACAGATATAATTGTGATGAGCTTCACAATCTAGGATTCGGCCACGAATTTGAGCGGCTGTCGGTCTCTCAATTTGGTCAGCTAGTAGCATCGAAGATGTCCACTCAAGAACATCTGCGTCCACGCCCGGCGTGGTATTGCGTAAGTGTTGGATCCAAAGACGCGTGGCTCCCTCATTTAAGCTTATACGCGCATAATTCTCAGTCCCATTCTTCGAATAGAACCCAAGCATATCGTAATGGGAGTAGCCGAAGAGTGTAGTTGCCATCTCGAGGAAGACACAGCCTAGAGACCACACGTCACTAGCTGTGTTTCGATCCTAGGATATTATTAGTATCTTTCTAGCAGCGGGAGTCGGAGATTGATCATACGGCGCCGTCTCCCACCTCAGGCGCCCAGTAACGCGGCGTCCCTTCTCGGGATACTCCGTTGCTCGTGAAATGACCGTCAAAGCATGTCCTAGATGTACCAAAGTCGGACAGTAGCACTCTGTCATCTTTGACGAGGATGTTATTTGGCTTGATATCTACGCATAATGTCAGTAACTCACCACACCTCTCCAACTACAGCCATGCCAAGCTCTTCCAGGGCTACTAACCTTTGTGTCTAATGTTCTCGCCGTGTATATACGATAAGGCGGAAGCAAGGCAGCCGAAATAACTCCTTAGCATTCGTTTCCTATGTTCTGGCTCGATGGTCTTCAACTCCAGGTATGCATGCAAATCCATATCTGCGACAGGACTCATAATTAGTCCCAGGCTCGTCGCATCGGTGTACGAGCCGACCAATTTGACAACATGATGATGGGTCAGATTTTTAAGAGACTTGATCTCCTTCTCGAACGCAAGTAGCTGGCCCTGGTCCTGGAAGACAGAATCGCCTCGAAGTATCCGCTTCCTCGCATACGTTTTGGTTGTCTGCCAGCTACGCACTGCATCGACTTTGCCAAACCTCCCCGAGCCCAGTGTTCGCATGGAGTAAAAGTATATATCAGCGTTCCCATCAAGGTACAGGTGCCTTCCACCCTCTTCGAGCTCGACCACGCCTTCCTGTCGACCGCGTACAGCAGCCTGAAGTTGGAGAAATTTGTCACGTAGAGCGGAGCCCTTTATCGTATCCGGGAGGTTGCCATGACTATATGGGATTGCGTAGTCATTTCGCCCTTCCGCGATGAAGTCGTTCAACTTTTCAGGAATTCCAAGAATCCAAAGGACCGCAAACGTCCTAGGAAGAAGACCCCATTCAGGCTTTCCATAGTCATTGAGAAGCTGGGAAATCTCAGAGAAGACAGCTTCACGGATAATCTTCTTTGAAGCATGAGGATCGTTCTGCCTTGGGAGAAAACGTTCTAAACTTTTTCGGAAAAGATTCTCTGGGAGCGCTCTAATGTTGGCACACGGTTTGAAAATCGAGGCAGGCTTAGTTGAGGAGGCTGGCGGAGGTGGTAAAGCAGCAACACTTTCTTCATCATCGCTCCCCTTTAGGCTGTAGTACCAGGGACCATGATATTGTGGAGTGGACATGGCGGCGAACTACTCAATGGAACTTACAAATGCTAGAGTAGATACATCTATAGCAGACAGCGAAAGTGGGTTTGGGATAGGTGAGCTTGTAAATTGTAGTAAATTAATATTCAACTTTTGGAATCTATTGAGTTGCGCACCTACATGTTCCCAAATCCCTTGCTTCTGACCTCACTCTGCATATATTGCAGTGCGCCTCACTGATACCTTTAAACAGACAATACACGTGTGAACACTGGTGACTCTGAGCAAGGTGCCTTGCAAAGCGATATGATTGGGCGCCATTGCCACTAACAATCGCGATCTGATTACCTATATCGTTCTAAATATTAGCGATCGCTAAGTCACCTGGAGGCTATGTTCAGTTCGCCGTGCTTAATAATTCGGTGAGAGATTGCTCGCTGCGCCTCTTCCCCGCCTTGTTAGGCAGATATTGGTTGCGCAACCGCAGCAATTTATTATCTACGGGCTAACAAAAAGGCAGTCAGCCAATTCAGAAAAAATAAGCTGATCATTATACAGCTTAATATTAGAAGCTACTGCCAGTGCTGGTAATACCTAGAAACTTAGCATCCAGTCCACACAATCATCGAGTACCCCTACAAATTGGTTCACCAAATGTTTATATTTTGATAGGATGGCTGAATCGGGCCTAATCTTGAGCACGGTGTCTCTGGTATTTCAAGTATTTTCCGGTTGTGTCCACGGTGTGTGCCTTTCAAATGTTAATATTTCAATCAAGTAGAATATTAATCAGAAGTATTAGGTTATCAATTGTTCTCGGAAGCCAGAGGGCTAGAGGTAAACCACCAGTTTCTGCGGATAAGATTCAAGACCGAGCAATATAGACTACTCGATTGGGCAGATATAGCAGGTCTAACCGAAGATGATTCAACTCTCGTTATTAGCCAGGCTATGAAGCCCCATCTCCTAGACATTCTTGACCAGCAATACCGTCTGATGTTGAGATTCGGAAGGGTTGATGAACGGCTCCGGCCCTTGGTCAAGCCTTTTATTCAAGAGGAGAGTGACGGGTCGGACGGCCGCCACTATGACGAGGATCGCCTCGCAGACCGTTTCCCCACCACAAGACCCCTTTATCTGAAAGCGTTGAAGTACATACAAGCTACAACGAAGCATCCCGTCAGGATTCGATGGGCTATATCCGACAAAGCTAAAGTCGAAGATATACTATTGAAACTGACCGCCCTGAACGATTCCCTACACCAACTCTTCACAAGCCAACAGCTGCAAACATTAGAGGAGAACGTCATACGGACAAATTATCAGATCATGCAAATGAACCAAAAATTTGAACATCTATGCCAACTTATTGAAGCGGGCCTTTTCTTGGGTGCTACTACAACCCAGACACAGCCGATGTCCTCTCGTAGTACCGATGGTGGTCTTGCAAGCTTAGCCAGATTCAAAGGTTTCAAATCTGCCGTGGATGGAGACGTTTTGGACGAGACAATGCGAGCGCAACTGAGACTCGATCGCTCACTTAGCCAACCGCGACCAATAAAACTTTCGTCGGCAGACATCCAGCTAATTGATGAAAAAGCCTACGCTGAGCGGCAGCGGGCTCCAGCATGGTACAGGTGCTCACTAGCCCCTTGGAGGCGAGTTTGGATTGAGTGGACGAGTACCAAATTCCCCCAGACCGTCGCCCACATGAATTCGGAACCTTTGGCTTTGAAACGATTCGAGAACTTGGTGTGCCTGTTGCGCGAGAACGAACTGACGGCACAATTTCATGCGCTTAAGTGCCACGGCTACTATCTACGACACAGCCAGTTTGAAAAGCAGTACGGACTAGTTTTCGAAAGCCCGTCAGACGCCGATGCGGAATCCGACCCAATCTCTCTCTTCGATTTACTTAACGAGGAGAGTGTTCCGAGCTTGGATGCCCGGCTCACCCTCGTACGGGTCCTGACCGAAGCTGTAGAGAAGTTACATGCCGTGGATTGGCTACATAAGGGCCTTCGGAGCCAGAACATACTGTTTTTTGCCGACTCGGTGGATACGGTCGATTTCTCGGCGCCGTTCATCTCAGGCTTCGAATATTCGCGCCCTGATACTGACGATTATCTTTCAGAGAACCCGCCGGCGATTGCAGCAGAGGATTTGTACCGGCATCCCTCCGTTCAAGGCGGGCTGCGCGATAGCGGCCATGGCTTTGGCTATAAGAAGCAGCACGACATATACTCGCTGGGAGTATTGATCCTTGAGATCGCCTATTGGAAGCCGGTATACCAGATCCTGGGTTACCGAAGCGAACAGCTCATAAAGCCGAGCGAAACGGCACGAGTGAAGGAAAAGCTGCTGAGTGGAAGGTACGGCAAAAATATAAGTGCCTATATGGGTGATGTTGTCTCAGACGTTTGGCGGGCGTCATTGATGGGCCTGGACTCGTTTGGTGTTGTTGAAGATGACTCCGACGCTACCATGGGGGCGAGACTGCAAGAGAAATTCTTCGAGCTTTTCGTTAAAAGACTACAGCAGTTACGTATATAGTCTCTTGAACGCGGGAGGCTAATTACACAACACACGTTTACGAATCACCAGTAAAGACTGTCCCCCTACCTAGTCAAATGGTGCGAACTACAGCTTTTATGTCATCGATTTATTAAATATTACCAGATTAATGTTCGTACTAAAAGTTAAATACTACAATAGTATTAGCACCAACTTGGGGATGTTAATGTAGTATTCAGTACTTGCCCACTCGAACACGTCATCGGCGCCGTCTAGCGCTGTGCTGTCAGCTGAGTCCACCAACCCTGTCTCTTCGCCATCTTGTGATGACCCAAAATAGAGGGCTGGGCTTGCTCCGGGAGCCGGATAGGCTGATAGCAGGAGAAAAGAGGTGGTGGTAGGGAGGCTGCCTTAATTGCCCTACTCTGTCGAGGGGGACGGGTCAAATTGGCTTGACTTGGCTTGATTATAGAATAGCCAAAGTGGCCCAATATACCGGACAAGGACGCGAACACGGACCTCAAAAGCCGAAGGTATGCGACCATCTCCAGCCGCCTCGACAATAGACCACAAAAATATAGCCTCTTCATATAATAGCGACGAGCTCCGACTTGCTGCACAAGCACAATGACCTGACTTCCAACAAAAGCGAGAATTTAACCAGCACCCTATCAATAGAACACTAACTCTGCGTCCCGTCGTACATCACACCATCAGCCACCATCCCTAGGCCGCAGGAGATAACACCAATAAAACACATCGGGCTCCATAGCTTTTGTTTTCGGAGCGAGAATCTTACCCACAACATCGGCCAGGAACGGCAGATCCGGCAACTTAAACCTATCAGCAGAATAACTCAACGAGATCCAGACTCCGGCCGGGGCAAGCCACTCGCTCACACCACGGGCCATATCCAGCACCGCGCCACCACCCCCACACGCCACAGCATCGACGGTACTCTTATCAACGACGAGATCGAATTTCCCGCCGGGGGGTAAATCCGCGCAAGAAAGCCTGGTCGCGTCCGCGAGGACATAGCGCATGCCCACGTCGCCGAAGGCGCGCGCCTCCATCTCCCGCCCGCGGGCTAGCGCCAGCGGCTCGTAATCGACGTTCGTGACGTCGGTGTGCCCCGCGGCCCGCAGGTGCGTGTGCAGATCGCTTGTGCCGGAGCCTAGGTGGAGGATCCGCTGCGATGTGGTGAGGTGCGGTGTTAGGAAGGACAGGAATGTCGCCGACGACGTTAGCCATTCGAAGGATTCCTCGTGCGCGAACCGGCTGTGCCAGTAGCTTTGCTTTTCGAAGTCGGCGACCATTTTAAGGGTTGGGTAGGTATGTATATAGCGTACTGAGTATATAGATAAGTGTGCAAGAGACGGGTGTAATAAAATTTCTGTATAATCGAGCTCTCGTTGGCCATGCCTGGCGCCGAAGCTACCAAGGCTGAGCCTCTAAAAATTTGCGAGATAAGTACGGTGGGGCCCCCCTTATTCCTATCTTCGTTATGTTTCTATACTCTTCGAATAACAATACAGCTACGCCCTTCTCCAATTGCTCCGTGTGTAGTACTTTGGTCGTTGGCTGACGCGAGGGGTCTCGAGAGTTGCAATGCCGTCGTTTTTCGGATCTCTCTGGTTTGGGCGACGACGAGGAGCACAAATTGCGCCTTGATAAACTAGTCCAGTTCTTGGTAATTCACGACTGCTTTCTGCACTGAGTCATCACGCTTATAAGCTAGACGAATTCCAGAGCTTGCATAAAACCTTAACTTACCACTCAGAGTCGTAGCCATACCCGACCTAGGAAGCGCCGGATAAACGAGGTTCGCAGACTTCGGACGTGCGTAGTGACTTGGGGATGACGACGTTCGGAATCATCTACCTCGCGTTTCTCTTGAAAGCGATGATAATGAAAGTAGCGTAGGCAAGTATAAGGTGCTAAGAATGGTTAGGTAATTGTATATGTTAAATTTGTTTTGTTTTTGCTGTTTCCTATCTTTCATTCCGTTGTTTGGTAGAACGTTGGTTTTCACGTTACATGCACTTCGAACAAGTCGCCAAGTGAGCCGTAAATTTTCCCTTGTATTTAGTTTCTAGGAACTTTGCCTATTGAAATGTGTTTTGTCAGAAACAATCTCCCAACGCTTCTTGACGCCCCTCCCTCCCTATCCCTGTAGTAACACGTCTCTCATTTATAGGAGACTATAGGCATTCAGTAAGCAGCTAAAACAACTGCAGTACATCATCCTTTCTTACCCGAGGCCCTCATCGACTTGTCATCAGCGCATATGGATTGATAGGATGGTGAACATCGTCACCTCATGCAAAAATGGTCCCCCTTGATAAGCGCCGTCGCATTATGCAAGGTAAACTCGGATGCACGGTCCGAGGTTCAAGATAAGAGCTCTATCACAACTCTGGTATGGATGTGCCGTTCCGAGCGGTGGTGTCAGTAGTTACTTGCCTAGTGTCGATACCGCGCCATTGACGTAGGCTCAATAGCTGAGCTTCTCTGGTATATACGCCTCCATACCATTACTAATAAATTCATGCCCTCTTGTAATTGCGACCTACGTAGGAACGTGGCAGTGGTGCTAATAGTTGCATACCCTGCGTGCATTTCGCTAACAGCATGTCTTTGTACCGCTTAGAATCTGCAACATGCGTTAGTCCTATCAGCTGGATAGACACAATATCCAAGCATTTCCGACTTACCGAATCTCATATGAACCGGCCCTTGTCATATACCGCACCCATTTTACGCTCGGGTAGTTACTCTTCTCGAAGACCTTAAGATATCGCACTAAAAGCCCCGAACTGGTGAACATGAGCAGGCTGAAACTCAAACTAAGGGGTGGTCGTGACCAGGCCTTTTGATTCGTCATGCTCGTGAGGTCGGCCTCAGCACTTAGGACGAACTCGCTTTGGCCAGTGAAGCGACCAATCTTCCATACAATATGATTTTCGCTGGGTTCATATTTTGCCTTGCCCTGGCTGCAGCGTTCGGTGATGCGAGCGGTGTTGAGGGGCGTGGGAATGCGGACCACGACGTTGGTGGCGAAGAGCTTGCTGCCAAAATTGGCTTTCAGCCCGATACTGTACTCTACTTTGGTTTTGCCCACTTCATTCACGATAGCGTGCACCTTGAATGGCAGGTTGACGTTTTCGGTAGCACGGTAGCGCATCAATTCAAACTCGCCGTCCGGGGGCACGAAGGATATAATGCGGTCCGAGTCGAACTTGCCCAATTTCACGCATTGATGAAACTGGCAGTCCTCGAGAGTGACACTGCCGGCGGCTGCCTTGGTGGCCTTGGAGCCCAACCTGTTCCCGCTCGGTAGTGACTGAAGACCGTCCTGGTCCAGCAGCAGACGGTCGTTCAGGCCGAACTTGCATTCGGGAGTGCCGGAGAGATAAGCGCGCATGATGATCTGGCCGGTGACATCGGCGCGCAGGACGGCGCCGGTGGCGGACATGAGCAGGTTGACGTCCTCGATGACGTCGACAAAGGCCTCGTTCTTGCGGTACTTGACATCGGCCTTCCTCCACGACAGCGCACCGGTGGCCTGCATGGTGATCTTGGCCGAGTCTTCGGGGGCACGCTCGGACTTGACGCCCTCGGTGGTGATGTACATCTTCAGGGTGTCGGTCTCGGTGTTTTGGGGGTAGCCGAAGTCGATGATCTCTGCGGGAAGAAAGTCAACGTCAGTACACACGAGAGAGGGGGAGAGAGGGAGAGAGAGAGAGGGAGAGAGAGAGAGAGGGGGAGAGAGAGAGAGGGAGAGAGAGAGAGAGGGGGAGAGAGAGAGAGGGAGAGGGGGAGAGAGAGAGAGAGAGGGAGAGAGAGAGAGAGATGAATGATGGCATACCGTCGAGCAGCTCGTAGACGAGCACAAAGTTGTTCTTAACAGCCTCCTCGTCGAACTTGGCAAAGTACCCCCGCCCCAGCTGGATGAGGCGGTAGAGGAACTCGAAGACCAGGGCGGCATTGGCATTGCTCTTGGTGACGGCGACGAGGTAGATGTTCTCGTGCTTGACGTGGCTGAAGGTGGTGCTGCCGAGGGTGAGGATGGGTGAGCGCACCTGGGGATTCGAGATGACCTGGATGCGGAACACGTCGGCGAGGCGTGGCCGGCAGTCGTTGCGAAAGGCGCGGAAGATGAGGTTCTCGCCCTTCTGGTTGAAGATCAGGATGCCCGACAACATGGTGCCGAGGTTGGCCCTTTCCCTCTTGCCTCTCGAGCGTTGAACTTGGGGCTTGGGACTTGGGGCTTGGGGCTCGAGGCTTGGGGGGCTTGGGTTGGGGGAACGAACGAACAAACGAACGAACGACAAGCTAGCGCGTATGTGGGTGGGTGGGCGAAGTCGTCGGTCGGTCGGTTGTCGGGCAGTCTGGGTTCGCGCCCGTCACCTGCAACACCGCAAGTTCGGGGTTGGTGGTTTGGGTTGGTGGTTTGGGTTGGTTCATTTGGATCCCCTTGTTCGGGGCACCTGCTCTTTGACTGGAGCACCTACTGCAGGTGGGGTGATGGGTGCTGTAACAGACGCTAAATGCGGGTTATACAGTACCTACCTAGGTATGTACATTACCACCTATTCAGGGGTACCTGGGCGGCATACCGGTCCCTGAAGCTTGGCTGTTATCGAAGCGATAACAGCTTAATAAAGATGTAACAAGCATCGCTTCCACAACCAACCTCTTAACCTAGTATGCAGTGCAGAGACAGATGGATCTGCTTATAGTACCTACTCCCTGTTTTCCACGTGCGTATCTCTGGCTTATGCACGATTTCATTATCCACATGCCTCAAGGGACCAGGCGAAGCAGTCGACCAAGGCCTATACAGTACTGCACCAGATACGGAGAAATGAAGGGGACGGCTCTCTCCGTCTCCAGTCCCAAGACGAGCATGATATGATCACATCCAGTACGGAGGCTATCCCCAAGCACCAGCACGAGACCAACGGGGTGTGTAAGTCACGATACCGTGAGACTACTACCAACCTACGTTCCAGACCACGTCTGTTAGGGGCATCGTCAGGGTCTCTTTGTTGTCCGATCGGGCGCCACGGGATTCCAAAATGGGATGTTCCACGGCTTCTTCCTGCATGTTCCTTGTTGTGGGATGCCAGGTTCCCGGTTGAACTGGCTTTGGGACCCGGCGTCCTGGCACACAGCTTCCGCTGACATCCGCCGCTGCATCAGGCCAAGACCGGTGATGCCCTCGCTGGCCGTGACCACGATTGCCCGGTTTGGACAAGCTACCCCAGGTCCTGCCCAGGTCCTGCCCAGGTCCTGCCCAGGTCCTGCCCACATCTTTCGGGACGCATCACCGGCAATGCTTCGCCACCAAGCTCCATCGTGCTGCTGTAGCGCCTCGCTTTGGGCTTATGCTAGCATACGCCGTGATGCTGCCATGCTCTAGTATCGGCTAGCGAGCTTGGTGCATCGTGGCTCCGGGCGCCTACTGGACCCCTTGATTTCCGCCGCCCTGCCCGACCTCCCTATTCGGGTCTTGTCTGGCCATGCCTCCGAAAAGCATGCCAAACCCGGCTAGCACACCACAGGTCCCGCGGCCTTACACCAGCGCAACCCGCCCCTCTCAAATCTTAATCGCCCGACTATTCGCCTTATCCCACGTTATCCTCCCGCGTGCTGGTGCCTGTGGCCGCAGCCGACCTTGATCTGGGCGAGCCTCGCGATGGCCTCATTACCTTCTCGATCTAGCCTCCTGCCAAGCTTCCGGAAATGTCGACCGTGTTTCCGACCGTACGGTGGGCATCTCGTAACCCTCACTTCCCCTCGCCAAACCACATGGCTACCTTGGTAAGCTCGTACGCTATCGACATCGGCGATGGGTCCTCCAACGCCTTCTTTCCCGTCTAACCGTTACCGCCAGGGTTAGAAGGCACCGTCGAGTGTTGATAAAAACCCGTCGATGCTTCCTCTTCTGAGCACATGTACAGCACCTGTCAAGCAAGTCTTGCTCAAGAAGACCTCGACACCAGGCAACATGTCCGCAAAGACTCTTCTCCTCGCCGCCCTGAGCACCATTGCTCTAGCTGCCCCCTTCGACGGCCACGTTGAAGAGCGCCAGTCTTGTGCTGCCCAGTGGTATGAATCACGTAAAGAAATCATCCATATTCGTGCTTTCCTAACTTGTTGAACAGGGGACAATGCGGTGGTAACGGTTGGACGGGACCTACCTGCTGCGCCAGTGGCAGCTCTTGCGTCAAGCAGAACGACTTCTACAGGCATGTCTCAAATGTACCATAGGAACCGCAGATCTAGCGCTAACAACTCGTAAAGCCAATGTCTGCCAGGTTCTTCACCAACTACCACCACTACCGCCACAAGGACGACAACGACCGCCGGGTCTGTAAGTGATATCTATTTTATTCGTTATTGGAGCCACACATACTGATTCCTATACAAGGGCACAACTACCACATCTTCCGGTGGTGGCTCAACTGGCGTCCCCGCCAGCAACCCCTTCTCAGGCATAACTCAATGGGCCAATTCCTACTATGCTGCTGAGGTCATGGCCTCTGCGGTACCTGCCCTAGGCTCTGGAGCCGCGGCTGTCGCCAAGGTACCCAGCTTTTTGTGGCTGTAAGTTTTGAGTGACACCATGCTAGAATAGAAGAGCAAGGTTAACACGCCAATAGGGATACCCGTTCCAAGGTCCCGATGATGGAAAGCACATTGGCAGATATCCGCGCCGCTAATGCGAAGGGTGCAAAGAACGCCGGTATCTTTGTTGTCTACGATCTTCCAGACCGTGACTGCTCCGCTGCCGCTTCCAACGGCGAGTATTCGGTTGCCAACGGTGGTGTTGCCAATTACAAAGCATACATCGACGCCATTGCCGCCATTCTCAAGTCGTACTCAGACGTCCCCGTCATCCTGGTCATCGGTTAGTACAACAGCAGAGATACCCCCGCACGCGCCCATTTACTAATATTTCACCAGAGCCTGACTCCCTCGCCAACTTGGTTACCAACCTAAGCACGCCCAAGTGCTCCGGCGCTCAGGCCGCTTACCTTGAGTGCACAAACTACGCCCTCACAAAGCTGAACATGAAGAATGTTACCATGTACCTGGATGCTGGTCACGCCGGTTGGCTTGGCTGGCCAGACAACATTGGTCCCGCTGCTCAGTTGTACGCCAAGGTCTACAAGGATGCCGGCTCGCCTGCATCTGTTCGTGGTCTTGCTACCAATGTCGCCAACTACAACGCCTGGAAGATCAACGGCGCCTGCCCCCCTTACACTCAGAACAGCGCGACCTGCGACGAATCTAGCTACATCCACAAGTTCGCTCCTCTCTTACAGGCTCAGGGCTTTAACGCTCATTTCATCACCGACACTGGCCGCAGCGGCAAGCAGCCCACCGGCCAGAACGAGTGGGGTGACTGGTGCAATGCCAAGGGCACTGGTTTCGGTCTTCGCCCTTCGGCCAACACGGGTGACGACCTCCTCGACGCCTTTGTCTGGGTCAAGCCCGGTGGTGAGTGCGATGGCACCAGCAACACCAGCGCTGCCCGATACGACTTCCACTGCGGAGCCTCGTCTGCCCTGCAGCCGGCTCCCGAAGCTGGTGCTTGGTTCGAGGCTTACTTTGAGCAGCTGTACCACAACGCCAACCCTCCTTTCGCCTAAACGATATAGGTTATTGATGGGTCAAATGAGAATTTATGATGGGACGAGGGCATAGAGCTAGGTGTAGATGTTCGATGATGATACTCTCGAATTCTTGTATATAGTTTATCTACACCGAAACGTATATGATAGTCTATTGACAAATCCACCTAATAACCTGTGCTGCGAGCACATCCACACCTTGTGATGTACTATTTAATGAGTAACCTTCGCGCTTCTGTAGGTACAAGAGTCTCGGTATCACTGGGCTTGGCAGCGCGTAAATTCTATATAAAACTCACAGATCGTATAGTGCACGAAGCAGGCCCTTTCGATTTTTTTTTTTGATTTCTTTTGGAAACGAGATAATGATCTGCGTCCGAAATATTTGTAAGTGCTGCCTTGACGTTCTAAGAATGGAAGGCTAGGTTAACGTTATAGCAGAAGGATTCTTATTTCAACCTCTATACCAATTGCTCGCTATACTCGTCCTTGCCTTCCGTCGGGGGCAATCTCCTTATCCCTATTTTATACATGGCACCCTTCCCGACCGCTTCAGGAACACTCGTTACCCTAGGTAGGTGTCCTTTAAGAAGATGTACGGTGCGCCATGGATAAGTTGACAGTCCTCCAGCACGATAAGATACTTGGTGGGACTCCGCCCACGCAACTCTCTCGTCGGCTTCGTGATCATGTTGTCATTAGACACCTTGAGGATGTAGGCCTGGGATATTCCCTCATCTGAGCAAGGCGTATCGGGCCCCGGGCGGATAGGGGCAGGTTGTTGTTGGGACTGAGTGGTGGAAGCTTGGTCTCAACGGTGCTGGTGCGCTCCTTTCAGGAGGCTCTCGTAATATCATCTTTCCCCTCCACGTGTAAAGTGCTACTTCTGATAGAGACTAGGCCCCGTGTAGTACGTGTTATAGAAGGGCGCAATTGTTTCCCTAGCGACATAGGGGGCGGCGTCATGAACCTGGTCCGCGATAGTGGTGTGGCTTTCGGAAACATCTGACGAAGTTATCCTTGGGTTGGCCTTGCCTTGTGGTGGCAGCATAGGCTTGCTGGCGCTGTTAGTTCGCTACACAGTAGCCGACAGGCTCGATGATCGGTGTGAGCCGAGGTTGACTAGGTAGGTACGTATGTCTCACCAGGCGACGGAGTTATTCTACCCCTTAACCAGTACGGTGACTGCGGATGGTATGGTAGCATCCACATTTTGGGTTCCTCTTCTGGGCGCGAGACTGGACTATCGCATGGCGAGCCTTGAGCCCCGTAAGTTTTCGCCGGGCTCGCCGTCACTGATCTTCCTCGCACCGTACTTCTTGAGACAGATAAATCGTACGGCAATGAAGCCCGATGTGTCTTGAGGTGTCGAATTCACGTCTAGCGTGTCCATGCTGCTCTCATTTGCAGAGTAGTCTCGCTGGAGCGTCCAACGACGTTGCACACCCTTTACAGGCGACGAGACTCACCTTGCCCTCGACTTGGCGTTGTGAGAGCTTGATGGCATGTTCAACATGCTCCCGCTCAGGACTGAATTACATGTCCAGTTGAAGAGTCAGGATGCTCAATTTGACGACAAGATGTAGGCGTGGACGGAGATGGCCGACCGTTGTAGATAGCGGCTGGCCAGTCTTGATAAAGATGGTCGCGGATGGAGCGCACCTTGGAGTCCAGGTCGAGTCCTAAAATATTAACTGCCAACAACCTATTTAGAACTAAATCCCTTAAGAGTTCCCATTAAAGTACTGAAGCATAAACAACGGTCACTAACCTTTAAATCTGGATGAACCTGTCGAAGAATTGATAGGCCTGGAATATCTATGGACGCGATGTTGGAAATTTTACGGTTATTGCCAGATCTAACTACATACGGTAACAGCCCTACCTTTTTGAGGCCTGAGAGTTTTTAGCGGATAACATCCTGTAGCTGACAGCACCAAAATGCTCGAAATGTCTACACGTACCATTCCAAAGAATTAGTTGGCAGGGACTTAAGAGCTTTCGTAGTGCAAAGTCCTACTATTAATACAGCTAATCTTATTGGCTTTTTGAAAAGTTTTAATGAGCCAGTAATAACTTTGTTACTAACTTTAAATTTAATAGTAAGTACTCCGTAGGCAGTTCACTATATAATAGACGTCAACATTACAACAACCGTAGTGGAAAACCCCAAGGGGCTTCCCGCGCAGGGGGCTTTGAATAATTAACGCGTAACTCTCACCAGTTGTAATGATTATACTACAGGAGGGAGTCTGGAACAGTGTGTAGCACTGCTTCCTACCGTACACACCAATAGATACCTGCATATCAGGTGTTCCCCTGATCAGCTCAGCCACAGCCAAGCCGTGGTCAAAAAGTCGACACAGCCTCTCTCAAATTTGCATTTCAAACCGACCACGGGAAAACAATGGTATTTCAATACTATTAAATTCAATCTTATTATACTTGCCTATTAATTCCAGCCTTTTTCTTCGAACGCTAGCAGAAGGAGGAGATATTTGCCATTTGGATACAGGTTCAGGGTGGGCAGCTCTTGCTGACGAATGCCTTAGGTACATGTTTCTAACCGTGCCGCCCCGTCCGTGTTTGACTGTTTTACTATCGCATACCAGAAAACATCTAGCGGCCAGTCTTTTATATGCTACCCGTTTATAACATTTAGCGACCACCCACCCCGGCCGTTGTTGGGAGCATCATCCATGATCTCCTTGCTGCAAGGCTGTTCTCCTTCTGTGGACGCATATACTCAAATTTGTCGCTGCGTGCCATGTTTGGACGTTTTAGCGCCGACTATCATGAGGCTAGAAATGCGGCGCCATCCGGCTCGACTAAACACCTTCCGCACCAGGTGGACGAATCGCGCTATTCCCAATGTACCGGGCGTCGCAAAGCCCTGCTTATAGGGATCAATTACCTTGGCCAACGTGGCCAGCTCAGGGGCTGTATCAATGATGCGAGGAATATGTCGACATACCTCGTCGAGCACTTCGGCTACAAGCGCGAGGAAATGGTTATACTTACCGATGAGCAGCAAGCCCCTATAAGCCAGCCTACGAAGCAGAATCTCCTGCGAGCAATGCATTGGCTAGTTAAGGACGCGAGACCCAACGACTCCCTCTTTTTCCACTATTCAGGTGCGTATAGCTTAATTTATCCCTCACGAAACTGGTTACTATAAGTTCCTACTACCTATTGCTAATATGTTCTTAGGTCACGGTGGACGGACGAAAGACTTAGATAGTGACGAAGAGGATGGCTATGATGAAGTTATTTACCCCGTAGATTTCCGCCGAGTCGGTTGTATTGCGGACCATGAGATGTATAGGATTATGGTCCAACCACTGCAGCCTGGCGTACGGCTTACAGCTATTTTTGACTCGTGTCACTCAGGCACTTCTTCGGATCCGGCTTACCTATACTCAACGCGAAGTGTTATTAATGAGCCTAATCTGGCCAGCGAAGCTGGTCAAGGTCTTCTCGGCGTTATAGCTTCCTATAGCCAGCCTGATCCAGGTGATGGGTTCTTCAAGCAGGCATCCGATGGAGCCCTGGCTACTGAGAGATCCTTTATGGACGTTGTTTTGTCTTCTGAAAGCAAGGATGATATGACTTCGTTCGTACCCCTTTCATTTGCATTACCTCGCGCTCACAAACCACATGTTCCTCTTTGCTTCGGGGCGGGTTGAACTACCGCTCGGGGAGCCGGTTGATTGGAGAGTTCGGGAGCCTGACTAGTGTCAACCCAATGTATTTGTGTCGCAGTGTTATCATGAAGGAAGTGTTAGAACGCTAATTACAAGCACCTATTGAGTCTTGTGTAACCTGTCGGCGCAGACTAACTTAACTGAGAAATGGACTCAACAGGTTTCTAACGCCGTTTAATAGGGCCCGCCAGCTCCCCGTAGAAAGGAACACTGGAGAAACCACTCCAAGTATCTACCGGCCCGAGTCTACCACAAGCGCACCAGGGGCTCTCACGGACTCTGGGTATGCATCAGCTACATACACTAAGGAGATGGGGCAAGTTCATCCTGTTCAAGCGCGTCTTCAAACCACTCAGGACCCTAAAGATCACGACAATGAAGACACGGCAACAATCTACTCGGATACATCAAGTTTGGCGTTCTCTCAGCAAGAAAACTACCTAATCGCGCTAGCGGATGACCTTTATGATAAGGTCAGCTATTGGAATCCCGATTTCAATGCTAAAGAAAGGATTTCAGCAGTCCTCCCGGATCTGCTCAAGGACTTTGCGCTCAAAATCGGGCATAATGCAAAAACACAGATACAGAGAGATGTCATGGCTTACGTTCATAAATATCGGCAGTGAGTTTTTAACATCTTTCCCAATATAGCAAAGCAAAACATGTATGCCAGGGAGCACGAGGAAGACTAATTGGCCGTCTACAGCAAAATCGCAGGGATGTTCACGGAAATGGTCTTGGACGGGGCTGGGGATCTTCCCGAGAGTGATGCATTTGACTCAGAAATCATGTCATTGGAAGATAGAATAAACCTTTGGTTTAAAAATTGGGGCTCTAAAGAAATGTGGCAAGCGGAGAGGGAGCTTGGTAGCCTAGACCTCGAAGATATTGATGCTTTCGAGACTGGATCCGACGACCTTGACTCAGTGCCCGATGATGGCAGCCCGACCCCCGTCCCTACCGAAGAAAGAACAGAACATCAGGATTATAAGAGTTCGACACCTAGGCTGACTGCATACCGAAATTTCGTATTTCGCACGGAAGCGTATGAATGGCTTCTTGCCGGTTTGGCGAAGGAATTTCGTCTCATGTCCACTGGCCTAAACACGATCCAGACGATAAGACAGACGATAAAATCATCTCTGCCATCTGCTAATAGAGTTAGTAGAAAGAAATTATCAGAAAGTTACCGCGTGTATTTCAAGGTTGATTGGGATCCACTTGCTTTCCTTGTTCAACAGGAATATACGGTCGGGCCAGCTGAAGCTATCGAGGGAGTCATTACAGTGACGGGAACCTGTCAAGACGCACAGGCAACCACTTGTTCGGAATACATGAAGCAGACCTGGCCTGTGACGGGGGAGTTAATGCTGCAGTTTTTCAAACAGGTTATATCAGCTGGACAATTCTGTAAACCGCAATCGTGTAAGTCCCTATGATGGAGGATATTGGCTCTATAACTTATAGGTGTTTATTTAGGCTATTTCCCAGACGGAACAAAACTCCGGGCCTGCACCTACGGATCACAATTTATCGTCGAAGTTTCCGGGGTTGTTGCATCTATCACGGAGATTGGCGAGCAACTGGCATGGCTCGGTGCCGCCTTTCGGTCTTCTACTCGCGAGAAGGGTCTAGTTTCTTGCACACCTACGATTATGAATCATATTACTAGGCCGCTAATCGGGTACAAAATTGGCTTCACGATAGAAGAGGTTGAGAATCACCCCCAACGCCCAAACGGTCAATGTTGGCATGACCTTTTCAGGAATCCGGTGGTGGTGAAAGGATACCCTATACTTCGAAGAGAGAATGCAAATACTGGTCTTGAAGCACAACTTAATATCTTAGCAGGCTTGACTCGAACAAGACGAGTTGACTGCTTTAAGGAAAGGTTATATCTAAAGGGCTTTTCTACGATGCTGCTACCAACAATGCGAGACGGAGACATTATTCGCTGGCATTTAGTCTACAAAAATGACGGAAGCCGTATTTCATACTTGGATAATAACGTCGCTAGAGAGACATTGAACATCCATTCGGACTTAGAAAGCCTCCGTCACGTGCTGGGATGGTGCTCAGAAGCTCAATTCTATGGCGGTAAGTACAGATAATTACACTAAGTCTACCAAACGGCTCTATTTCTGATTAGGCGTATTTTAGGCTCGGCTCAGGCTATCTACCATGTCGGCCACGCAGGACTACCCCGGGCCATTGGTGAATGTGCTTTCAGCAACGTCCGTGTATCTGCAGGACAATTGATTGCAGGGGGGCCTTCGTTCTATATCGGTTTAAAAGATACGCCACTCCATGTGACTCGAAGTGGTTACATACCAAGGCTGAAGTGGATTTCCACTAAGCTTGTGGTATTGTGGGATGAAGCCAACAAGCGAGGGTGGTTGATTAATGGGACGAGCGCTCTGTTACATGTCGTCCGGGCGTCTTTAGCGCATGACAGCAAGGACAAGTTCAAGTCTGCATTTGTCTTCAAAAGCGAAGATTTGCAAGAATCATCCACGCCGTTCACCGCTGACTCGGCTACAGATGTCCTAATAAATCCTGATAATATGAGGCTGAAACTTTATCCCGAGAAAGAAGGATATCTCACCCTCGAAAGCCGCATAGAACATTTTTACAACATCCTAGAAAAACTCATCGACCATCAGGCCGATGTTGCTGGATACTGTGGTACAAATATGGCACACCAACCGCGGCGAAATCTCGAAGGTTGGGACTTCACAGATCTGGCAACAAATCACGACCCATTGCACCCACGTGTGGCTACTATTGGGCCTAATGGTAAGGGATGGGTCGACTTTACTAGAGCCGCTCACGTTGTCACCTTAGTTGGACGCGGTTTCGGTGAAATTATCCAGCCCATTGACACAAATGCCTGCGAATACTGGTCCAAGGTGCCCAAGCAAAAGTATTATCTTGCGACATGCATTTCCGACTTAAGTCAAATAATAAGCGAAAACGACTACCACGACGACACGCATGTGAGACTAAGTGAGAACATAATATGGCATACGCCTACCACTGTTTTTGGGTCATGTCAATGCAAGGGCACTCTCAGATTAGATCACTGTGAACCAGTGCAAACTCTTCTTCCTTCCTCGTTGAGTACCATTTTACTCCCTAGGAAGCAGCTTATTCCTCTAGGAAGCAAAGGGGCAGTCATTTTTGGACACAACTCGACGTTCCGGTGGGTTTGGGGAGATACAGGTTATCCCAACGAAGAGGAGCTGGCCCCCTCGTCCAATACATCTGAGGTAGATTCATTCTACGACAGCGGAGTCGGTACAAGCCTTGTGTCCTCGCGACTAGAACCCGGGAAATCCATTTCTCATGCGAGCACTAGCCCCATGATCCATTCCTTTAGTAACCTACAGTCCAGCACCGTCTTACCAGACGCCCGGGCCTCTACTATCGACAAAGAACCCCGAGCCCGGAGAGAGTACACTGTCGGGATCCTCTGCGCTTTACCTAAAGAACTCATGGCAGTACGAGCTCTCTTTGACAAAAGACACGACAACGTGAATATTCCTCGGGATGACAGTAACCACTACGCCCTAGGCGAGATCCATCAACATATGGTCGTCGCAGCCTGTCTTCCAGCTGGTGAGATCGGCACAAACTCGGCAGCACATTCCATTTCCAATATGAAGCGAAGTTTTCCCTCCCTTCGCCACGGCTTCTGCCTCTTGGTGGGTATAGGCGGCGGTGCACCATCTGAAGAAAACGACATCCGCCTTGGCGATGTGGTCGTGAGCCTCCCAACAGGAACCTACCCCGGCGTCCTACAGTACGACCTCGGCAAGGAGAAAGAAAACACTACGTTTGAGCTAACAGGTTCCCTGGCCCCGCCACCCCGCTGCCTCACAAGCGCTATCAGCTCACTTCGATCGGACCCTGACCTGCCTGCTGACCCTCTCCGCTACTATCTGGAGGAGATCGCTTCTCGCCTCCCTAACTACCGCTGCCCTGGACAGGACCGCGACGAGCTCTTCAAAACGTTCTGCCCCAGCTGCCAAGCCCTGGAACCCTGTCCCGCCAGCACAAGTCACCGTATAATCCGCGCTCCCCGACTAATGGACCAGCCGCGCATCCACTATGGCCTTATCGCGTCGGGGAACCGTGTCCTAAAGAACTCCAAGGTGCGCGACACTTTGGCGCGCGAGCACGGTGTGCTCTGTTTTGAGATGGAGGCCGCGGGCGTGGTCAATGCCGGGCTAGATTGTCTGGTAATCAGAGGGATTTCGGATTATGCGGACGCAGCCAAGAACAAAGAATGGCAGGAGTATGCAGCTGCATCAGCGGCGGCGTACGCGAAGTTGTTATTAGGCGTCGCGGCGAGTAAGAAGGCGGTCGACGACGGGAATAGAGTGCACGTGACGCCAGCGAAACGGGCGGCCAGTGAGATGAACATATGGGAGGGTCACGAGGAGCCAGCTTGGAACCGGCGGAGATGACAGGCGAAACTGGGCGTTCGTGGTGTGTTTTTTTATGGCATTAAGAGCGCTGACTAAATTCTAAGAGGTTTATTGATGCAACCTTTTTGGAATTGGAGGGATACTTCTGCACATGATGTACATATTTATACGTGCAAGACTCTGGGCGAATTTTCAGCTTCTGGTTATGTCGAAAGTGCTCCAGCTAACCCATACTGCTATAGTTCCTCCAGTGCATCGACAAAGCTGGTCTCTACGGCAGTTCGTGAGTTACGGCTGGAAAGATTATTGTATTGTGATTGTCCATCATATCTATATACTATTCCCCTCACTGATGAAGCTTCTCTCTTCAACGCCTCGCGGGGGAGCAACAGCATTGGTCAAATATTGCATCGGCAAAGGAGAAAAAGTTGATATCTTCACCTGTTCTTTTTCATATTCACGTATAATTAATTTCATCCCTAATGGCAGAGACAGAGTACTTGATATAAATTTCCCGAGCCCTGTAGTTGCCTTATCTATGTTTTGCTTGTCGCAGTCGTGTGCCTAGAGTAACAGCTACTATCGAAAGAGGCTATTGTCTAAATCTTGGGTGGGTGCTTTTCATACAGTGAGGAACTATTTAATGTGCTCCGAGAGCCCATGTATCTCAAGAGATGACTCTTGGCGACCATCGGACGGGAAGCCGATTCTTCGACGATCTCCAATCATCTCAACCTAAGTAGATAAAAGTCGCTATGAGAGCCCGCACTCCGCAAGTAGAGGGGATGAATTAAATCATGAGAGTTGAGGTCGGGTTCCTTCAAGGTGACACTCAATGAGCCGTGAAGGCCCCCATGTCGACATCTACGCTGTACCTTGGATGGAACTCGATCCGAACGATGTCGCCAGGAAAACAATTGCGCCCTAGGTACCTACAACATATACTACACAGGAGCCATTGATTGCAAAGATGGAAAAGCTGAAAGTATTTAGCATCATCATTTATGAGCATTCGTTCGATTTAAGTTATATCTCTCTTGATCGTGTATTTTCTCTCTTCATAAGCTTGGTCTCATGACTGTTAAATACGAGCTCACCAGACTTCATCACAATCGGAAGAGTCGATTGATCGCGCTAACGAAGGCAATGAATTACACCATAATTAGCATGCAAGATCATTTGCGTTATATTCAGCGAAGAATAGGACGCAATCGGTACAACCGCCTTCCTTGTATTCGCTCCAATTCATCCCCACTGGGAAGCTATTAGGTTAGGGGGTCAGAGAAATCCACCAGCTTTAACGTAGCTAATACAATAACCAAAGAAAAGCCTAACAGCATGTGATATCTCGCCGAATTGGCCGAAAAGCGATATCACATCAACCTTCCAGTCACATTTACAACATCAGGAAATGAAGGCGCTGCCAAAGCTGAGATGTGAGTCATTGCCAGCGCAACGCTCTCAAGAACCCGCCACGGACAGTCTCGGCTTTTTATCGCTGGTTTACTGATTTCAATTCCAAGTAGGCCAATCACTTCAATCTCACATCTTCCCAGTTGTAAGATAAGAACGAATGAGTTATTCTCTCGAGGTATCCTACGATGAGCAATCCAAAGGAACCCTAGCCCAAGTCAGCAAAAGTGACATATTACTTTTCATTATACATCCAGTGCTCTTGTTACGACCTATCTCCAAGTGCCAACTTCACCCAAACCGTCATATCAGATATATCGCCAACTTCTCTCACATATGCCACACCTCAAAGCAAGCCACGGTATTGAATCCAAGGGATCTGACGAGGATGGTGAAGAAAAACGCCATTGCGACGCTTCTGGTAAGACGAGATCATTAGGTTCACAGAGGGAAACCCTGAGTATATCTATATAAATCGACGTTGCCAACGTATACCCAATTCTTAACTTTCCAAATCATCTCAACTTTACACTCAAACCTGACACTCACATCCACACCCCAAGTCAGTCCCCCTCTCAAAATGACTTGCCAAAAACGAATCCCTCTTCATATCCCAACCCACGCCACCACGTCCCCGTACCTCAAACCCCGTCCCGGGCCTCTCGGTTCCCTTCTTCGGAGAAATAGGCAGCGCGTGCACACTATGGGCGCCGGGACACCTGGTTCTCGGGTTCCTGCTGCGACAACTAAGCGGGGTATACGGCGCGGCGTTTGCGGTCTCATATTGATGGCGCTGCGGTTTCTAAGCCGTCGCCGGCTGGTGATGCGGGTGAATTGGAGCTGGCGAGTGAGAAGCGGAAGGAGAAGGGTGAGAATAAGAGGAATGGTGAGAGGAGTATGAGTGCGGGAGAGAGAGTAAGGAGGATGGGAATGGTGGTGGACCTGAGCTGAGGACGGAGGATAGGAGGGGTCAAGGCAAGGCAGCTTGTATGTGATTTGATGATGTCAGTTTTCCATTGTCATATACAATAACCATTGAGGCGTTGTCTTGGTTGATGCTGTATGTCTTGCCTAACCGGTGGGTAAGGTGTTTTAGGCAGCCGCTGTAGTGGTTGGCCATGTCTTGCATTCTCCAAGCCAGTAACACTCTACTGTACATAAGTACACCACAGTGGGATAATTTTCTCATCTTATGATTTACATTAATTCTTCGCGTTGTGTCCGTCCATCTTCACGAACTCACAAAAGAACAGGGTTGAGATGTTTATCGCAGCCCTTTATGACCTCACATTCCTTATCCACTACCATGTTATTTGCTTTTCAGGTGGTATTATGAGCGGTATAGGTAGTCCAACTCCAAGACGGAAATATTGAAAGTCTCAAGTCGGAAGGTCCTGCAGGATGTACAAGGGCTCGTGATGATTTCGAGGTCACATTTCGCCCAGTCCTAGCTCCAAGTCAATACCACTCCCAATTGGGACAGTTCAACCCAATGCCGCAACGGGTAAAAAAGAACGGATAGCTACAGCTCCTGATGATAAGCGATATGACAACCGAGACGTGGCTAAGAAGGGATTAGAAATCTCAAAACTCGAAGCAAGCCCCGAAACCATGTTTCACCACCCGCTATACGCGTACAGACGGGTTAATAAGCAAGGGGCCTCGGCACAAACCCAAGAAAAGCGATGCGGGGAAAGCGACTATCTCCAAAGCAGACGTTTCCAAGCCCCCATCAAACGCGACTCGACTCATGGACACAGCTAGCGTCGCTGATCCACCTCGCGCCAAGCGGGTTGCATCTGACGAGCGTACGAATACTCGTGTCCGGGACAATTATGAAATAGGAGAAGAACCGAACGTGCCGGATCGCACTCGCACTCGCAGCCAGACAATACAGTAAGTACACGGGTGAGTCGTATTCGGAAAGGGAGCTCGCTTCGCGTTGCGGGGGAAACCAGAGAGAAATTTTGTCAGCGCGGTTCAACCCAAGCAAACACCTCACCCGTCCTACTTTGGCTAAACCATCCCCAGGGGTTAGTTACTACCGTAGTGGGTAAGATAGGCAGGCCGGGCAGGTAGGTTAGGTTAGGTTTTGAACGAAGTATAAATAATATTTCGCGACGCTTCTTCTTTGTCCAGTCGACTCCAGATTCTTTCAGCCTCAATCCTCCTTCCATTACCTAGACGACATCTACCTCTAACCTATCTGATAAATTTCTCCCTGCCGATATAACCACTTCGAAAAGAATCACAATGGCTACCTCTTCCACAGCTGCGGGGAAGACGATCGTTATCACGGGCGGGGGCGGGGGCCTCGGCAAAGCGGTGGCCTCCGCATTCCTCGCCGCCGGCGCCAACGTCGCCGTGTTCGACGTGAACGAAGAGCGTCTGGCAGCGACAGCGGCCGAGTGGGAGACGTATGGCGCCGACAAGTTCCTGACGTCGCAGACGAACATCACCGACGAGGCGGCCGTGGAAGCCTTCTTCAACTCCGTGGTGGCCAAGTTCGGGCGCGTGGACATGCTGATCAACAACGCGGGAGTGATGGACAAGTTCGACGCAGCGGGCACGACGCCGCTAGATATATGGAACCGCGTCATCGGCGTGAACCTGACGGGCGCGTACCTGTGCACCAAGGCGGCCGTGAACGCGTTCGAGGCGCAGTCTCCCTCGGGGGGCACCATCATCAGCATCGGGTCAGTGGCGTCCGTGCGCGGGCTCAACGCCGGCGCCGCGTACACGGCCAGCAAGCACGGGCTTCTGGGGCTCATGCGCAACACGGCCGGGTTCTACGGGCCCAAGAAGATCTACAGCATCCTGTTCCTCATGGGCGGCATGGACACGAACATTATCGACGTGTTCGCGACGGGCTTCAACGAGGAGGGCATGGGCGCCATGCAGAAGTCGAACCCGGGCTTCGTCGTGGGCGAGACCAACGTCCAGCTCGCCGAGGTCGCCAAGTACTGCCTCTTCTACTCGGACCGTACCATTGCCGAATCGTCCAACGGGACGACTGTTACCATAAGCAAGAACTGGCCGACTGCCTAGACACCCTGTTACACGAGACAAAGATGAATACTGTACACAGCATGATAGAGAGCCACGGCTAATCAGCATCTAGCTTTCAACAATAGAAAAATAATAATTCGCTTCTAGACACCGCTATGAGAATTTCTTCCCTCCCTGTTCCAAAAACGCCCGCTATTGAACCCTATAGTTACCCAAACAACAAAAAGACGATGAAATCTATACACTTATATATAACCGTGCTAGAATTATAATGATCGGACTCCAAGAAGTAAGTATTCGGAGAAGAGGCCGCCGGCAATCGAGCTCCCGGCAAGCCAGAAGCCGTATCGGAACCACCACCAACAGCTCGCCGAGTCCTTCAGCTCAACATTGGCGATCATGGCGCCCAGCGACACGGCAGAGCCGCCGGCTGCGATGACGTAGTATTGCCATCCCATGTGCTCGAGGACGCCGGCCACGGAGAGCAGGGCGATCATGCAGCCGAGGACGAACCATAGGAAGACCTTGGTCATGTCTCGGAACAAGACGGCGATGCTCTTCACGCCGACCTTCAGATCGTCTTTGAGATCTTGGTGCGCGTAGATGGTGTCGTAGACGACGGTCCAGAGGATACTCGCGACGAAGACGCAGGCGATGGACGGCTGCACCCAGAACCTCTCCCACGGGAGCGGTCCGTGTCCGAACGGGCCATATGTGAAAGGCTTGAGGCCCATGGCGCATGATCCCATGATAATTCCCCAGGCCAAGCACCAGCCGAGCACGAGCTGGGCGAAGTTGGTGTGGCGCTTGGCCCAGGGGTAGTAAATGGTCCCGATGATGTTCGGCACGGCGTAGATGGCGCTTCCGCTCGGCATGGGGAGCAGGAACAGGGCGGCGCCGACGCCCTGCGTCAGGGTGAAGATGAGGGCGGCTCGTGGCGTGATGGCCCCGCGGGGGATCGGCCGCTTGCTCGTACGCGAGATGGCTTGGTCGATGGGGGCGTCGACGAGGTCATTCCAGCCGTGGGCCGCGTTCGAGAAGAAGAAGCTCCCGCCGAACATGATGAGGCCGGCACGCAGGACGTCGGACGCCGAAGAGCGCTGTATCAGCGCCGCTAGGATGATCCCGAAGAAGTGAGGGAAGTAGATGAGGAATAACGCCGCCGGTGGGCTGAGACGGGCGAGTTGGACGTACGGGACCCACGAAGCCGGGAGGCGGCCGACCCAGCCGCCGGCGTGGTTCCCGCCATATTGTTGAGCGAGGGCGGCGTCTTCAAACTCTGTCGGGGCTGCCCATGTCTCGGGTGCCAGTTTGTCGGTGGCTGACTTGTCGTATGTTGGAATATCGTTCCCTTCCATGATGACAGTAACGATAATAACCGGCGTTTAGGTGTGTATAAGTGGTTTAAACAGGGAGAACAAAGCTGACTGCGGATATAACCTAATGTCAAAGGGAGCTTTGGGTCCTATATATATATATATTCATGACTTCCTTTGTCCAACGGCACCAAGTCTAGCCATTACGCTTCCCAGGGAGGAATAGGCCGATTGGAGTCATTGTTTACGTCAGTAAACCTCAACCATACACAGCGCTCGGTCAGTCGAAACATGTCGTTGATCTAAGCCTCTCTTGACAAGGAGGACCACGGTTCTCGAGAAGCTGTCTGCCTACCTATCTCCACGAGCTAATGGGAATCTCCGCCACGTCTGCCTAAGGTCATCCATATTTAGTCCCCTTACAGTTCAGCTTCGCAGTAACCGTGATGGTAGGCTGGCCGTTTCCCGATTCAACATAAGGAAACCTCGCACCACGCACACCATTTCCCGATAGTTTCGGACAGCAAGGGTGCTTTAGGACTGCTTTTATCGTTAGACTACTTTTTCCATGCCGGTGCAACCAACCCTGCGTATGCGGGTCGCCCAAACGAAACGTATGACACCTGTCATCATGATAACCATGCCTTGCGTGTAGCCGTGTGTATTTATGTGGGTGTGTGTGTGTGTGTATGTATGTAAGTGTGTGGGTGTGTGTATATGTGCCCATCCCATGTACAATAAGACGCCGCATCCCGAGGTTGGCATTTCCCGACTACATGATACTCTGACAACCCCATACTATATGGGCATCATAGTACCGACAAATTGGTCTAACGTGAGGTTGACATGTTACTCAATACAGCCCGGTGTAAGGGGTGTATGGAGGAGGCCTACAAAATCCCTGTAGGGCTCAAGTCCTCCTTTACGAACCATGACGAGCGCCAATGACCCACTCGGTCGTTCTTACTTCGAGCGTTGCTTTTGGGACCCATCCAGCAACCATCAAGTACGTCTATGATTGCCATCTTCAGTTCGCGGTGCGCGTGGAGATGGAGCTAGGGTAGGCACTGCCCAGACCGGCACGGCGAATGGCTCACCTGCTTACTTATTCCTCTCTAGCAGTTCCAGCTCCCTCTATATCAGCTGTCATGCCCCTGTCTATGACCGCTAAAAGCTGGACGTCTCCGGCTACCGGATTGGGTGTCTAGGCAGGGTAGATCAAGCGAGTTACCCACCGGGCTGACTTGTGCTTCCCTCCTCTTGGCTAAACGACTTTAACGCAATTGGAAGACTAACGCTAGCCGCGGCTCTGCTTAGAATCGGTGACTGAACTTGCATGATTGACCTCATTCTCTGGCGCTTCTCAGCGCCGGACAGCTTAGTGTAAAGGAATGATACCTAAGGCCTACGTATCACATGAATCTTCTTCGCTCAGCGTTCATGCAACCGTAGAACTAAGCATCGTCTTGGCGGCTTAGACAACACGAGATCGCCGCTCACCGTGCTGTCGTTTACGTTGTAACAAAACAAACAGAGCACTACCACCACTTACTAGTTGGTTGGTGATGTTGTCTTCGGACGCAGTTAGGGAGCGCGGGCAGAGAATTGGGTTGGAGATGGTCTTGGGCGCGTTTCCTTTTCCGACGATCCTAACCGGGGTTCATGACGTACAGTGAAGTACCCATATAAGACTAGCGAATTATAGGTCGTATCGTCATTAGCTCAATTCTAGTTTCCGGTGCCTGGTTACGCCTTATTTGGTCCGAAAATGGAATATTTCGTCCCCTTGTCAAGTTACCACTGCCATGGCTCCGGGCAGTGTCTGCAGGACGATGGGATGAATGCACATCACACCCCTCGTGACCGAGATGACAACTTACCGTAGTACGTACGGCGCAGGCGGCTAGCGAATAGCGCTGCCTTTGCTACCTCTAACGTCCGGACTCACTCACTTGCTTATTTTCTTATTTCGTACATCTCCATCAATGCGACGCTCTACGGTCAACGTATTCTGCCCGTCTCATAGGCACCTCTTCATGGTCGGGTTCGAAGATCTTAATGGACCTATCTCAATAGTCTCGAGGTCTCCCACGTAGGATTTGGAAAGGATATGGCTCTCGTCGTGATAGCGAACCCTCTTTGTATAATTAGTGTAGATAACCCCCAGACAATGGGTGGGTGTCCGATATCGTGGTTGGCGCCAACTGAAGGAGTCTTCGATTTATTACGTGCTGAATTATGCCACTGCTGTCTAAGATGACTCGCATTTTGGGCTTGAAGGGGCTGCCAATCCTTACAGCCCTACTGTGCCTCTCTTCGTCCTCCTCCGGCGCCTCGACTCAGACATCTGCTTCTACAGCATGTTCCTATTTAGAGAGCACCCTGGGAACAGGGGTTGTCCTTCCCTCTCAGGAACAATATCAGTCTACATCAGAAAGGAACTGGTGCGTCCCCAAACCATGCGTAATAAACGGTTATCACCATGGCTAAATGAAAGTAGGGTGCAGACGGCTTGGGCATCGCCAACTTGCGTCATCCAACCAATCACTACCAGGGAGGTTTCACGGGCGGTCAGTTATCTTGCCCAGGTTGGCGTGCGCTTCGCGATTCGTTCGGGTGGTCACTCGCCTGCACCATTAGGCGCAAACATAAACGACGGTGTTCTGTTTGACATGTCTAGTTTCAATAGTGTCGAATATCATGCCCAACAGGGTGTTGCCGTTGTCGGTACTGGTCTGAGATGGGGTGATGTATACCATTATCTCGACCAATACAATGTGACAGTGGTCGGTGGCAGGATCCTCCAGGTGGGCGTTGGCGGTCTCACGCTCGGCAGTAGGTGTATTCTCACCCCGGCTTCAAACAGAAGAGGTGCTGACAGGTTCCAGGTGGGCTCTCATATCTCACCGATTTGTATGGCCTAGCCTGCGATAACGTGCAGAATTTCGAGGTAAGCCAATAAATTGCTTTAACAGTTGGACGCAACTCAACAAGCCCGGCAGGTGGTCTTGGCCGATGGCTCCATTGTGAACGCTAACCGACATTCTCATACCGACTTATGGTGGGCTTTGAAAGGCGGTGCCAATAACTTTGGTAAGCCGTGTCTTGAATCAACCGAGATATCAAGTAGACACATCTAACGAACCGATCCACCAGGTATTGTAACGAGATTCACCCTCACGACTTACCCAACTGGGAATGTCTGGGGTGGCTATAGAGTATACTCGCTCGATGCGCTGCCGGCGTTATTCGACGCCCTGCTTATGTATCAGTCCGTTGTCGTGAAAGACCGTTACGCAAACCTCATGATGCAGGCCTTCCCTCTCAACGGAACCCTCGGCGTCTTACTAAACATGGTGTATAACAAGCCGGTGGAAGCGCCTGCAGCCTTCGCACCATTTTATGGCATCCCCACCATTATCGATACCGTGCACATTCGACCCATGACCGACTTCCTTGCAGGCCAGGTACCCCCCTCCCTGCCGCGGCTCAACTGGTATGCGACCAGCTTCAAGACTGACGCCACACTTTTCAAGACTGTGGAGAAGATCATCACTACATCACCCGAGCTGGACACCATCAAGAATCTAACGGCGGGCAGCATCGCCGTGGGCTGGCAGCCCATCTCGACCAGCGCCATCACGGCCGGACATGCTCGTGGGGGCAACGCACTCGGTCTAGAAAACGCCAACCAGACATGGTTGGCCATCGACGTCGGCTGGTGGGACGCTGGGGATGACGCCACGGCCAACGAAGCCACAGCGAGCTTAATTGCCAGAGTCGAAGATGCCGCGAAGAGCAGTGGCCAATATATCGACTACATCTTCATGAACGATGCGGCCGTTACGCAGAACGTGATCGGGCATTATGGCACCGAGAACGTCGGGAGACTTCGCGCAGTGCAGCAACAGTACGATCCTCGCGAGATCTTTCAAAGTCTAGTCCCAGGTGGCTTCAAGTTGCCGCCCTAGGACCAGGAAAGGCGGTGACGGGATTATAGTGGTGGTAGTATGATAGTGATAATGAATTATGATGTGATAGTTCCTCGACCTTAGACCAATGATGTCCCACAATAGAGTCAATAGCTAGACCAGAGAGTATCTTATCTCAATAATTAGGCGCGATTATCAATCGAAAATCAGCTGTTGTGTTATGGTGTACCTACTTTGGTAGAATATCCCATCGCAATGTATTTGAGGCCACTAGACTATACTCCTCGGCGCGCCATGATGTTATCAAGAGCGGGTACCATGCGTTCGCTTAGTGCAGCAGTGAAGGTCAAAAAGCATCGTAGAAAGTCCGAATGTAACCCACAGTTGCTCCTGATCCTAGTATTATGCAACGTCGCCGCGTGGGCAGCGCAGAGAGAATCATCCGTCCCCGACGCATAGTCCTCGCAGGTGCAGCTGGTTGGGGGCTGAGGAGTTCCCGACACCAATGCTACCGCGATGAGAGGGAATCGAAACCGACACGGGCAGGCGCCAGTCGACAATTCGCTATTTTTGCTCGGAGCTGTGGAAAATTCTTTCAGAGATCTACATGTTTCGACCGGCCAATTCTTATGGGCAAGGGACGAGCGCCTCAGCCTCACCGTCGATATTGTAACCCCATGTAAGTCGCTCAGTATGTCTATCTGACTGTCTGTCTCTCGACTATATGGTGATATGAGTGCCTCCCGGTCCGACGTCTGTTGAAGAGGTCGCAGGCTACTTCCCGTGTTTGGAAGACCCACGTGGCCATCCCATCTCTCTGACCTAGACGAGGTGGAGGTAGTGAACAAGCACACCCTGGAGGGTGGCAGATCGCTCGGGAAAAACAATGATAGGCGCTCTGCAGGCAGGGGTTATAAGCTTGGCCCGCTGCATAACAACCCCAGCAAACGGGCTATTGGTACTTCTGAAATAAACCTTAGCCAATCACACGGCATACCAAGATGTGTCTATTTGTATCTTGGGGGAAACCATACCAGACTCCAGGACCCGAGGATCTGAGAGGATTTGTTTGCGTAACTGTCGAAACAAGGGTCATGTTGCGGGCTGGGACGACAAAATAGAGTACAAAGCCAAAAATAATGGGTGATCCTCAGCAGGGTGGCGCTGAGAGAGAGTTGGAGTAAGTACCATGGTACTGCCGCCGTCTTTGCTTTTGCGGTAGACTACTGCCCGTCAGCTTTCCTGCTTGTCATCAACAAACCAGCCCAAACCGAACGTCGAGATACTGTATGTCAACCATTGGCGTTACCAGTAACCCGATCCGTACCATACGCTTTCTCGAAACTATGTTCGTTGGTTTCAGTGAGCGCAGTCCATGTTACTCTGGCTTGTTTGACACTTGGAGCCCAAATGCTGTATCCTCGCTGAGCGAGGACCTCCACTCTAGCATGGCTTCGCGCACACGATATGGTAGATGCCTGTGGGCTTCTAATAGGCTTCTGTCCGCAGCAAGGTCAGGCTGTCGTGGTCGGTGAGTCTTAACGACAACGCTCGCCTGGCTGGATCCGTTGCGGCGCGTAGTTACTGTACAGTAGCTCCTCGTGTAGACAGGGAAGTCCGAACACTCGGCTCCGCTGGAGTAAGCCACAGAGGCGCCACGTGCCGGTAGGGACTCAGGGTTCCCAGCCTAGCCTACCTAGTCCTATGGTGAGTGGATACCCTCGCTCCAGAATACCAATTCGCTTCCTTACCTCATTTATGTCAGGGGACGAATATGCCTAACACTAGGCTCTCTGGATGCCACGATGCGCTTCCAGGCAAGCGAGCAAGCCATCCAACCCATAGTAGGTAGTAGGTGGATGCGAGATCACGCGAACCATAGCACCGACACCCTGCTAAGGATGTTTAGGTAACATGGCCAGTGACAATAATTAGAATGGCCCGATTCTTGGGAGTCATCTCGGCGGACGGCGTAGGCCTCCAATGGGGTTGAGTCTTGGGCTCGCAGGTTCGTTCTGAAGCTGTTAATAAGGCATGAGGTGGCCCCAAATATCCGCCAGCGTTGTGAGGTATGTCGAGACGTATTCTTTGTTTGTTGTGACCTTTGACTGTATTCTCGCATCACCGCTCGGGATCATAGCAGGGCACATTTTCTTTTTACTTACCTCTTTTTACTCTTAGGGATCGTTAGAGATGTCTACTTTAAAGCGTTCGGATCCCTATTTGGGGAAAACCATCACTGCGTAAGTAAATTTGGTCATTGGCTTCCCTAGCCCCTCCCTTTCCTATTCCGCCATTTATCAGCCAAGCCATCGTATTTGACGCGGTTCCAAATTGAGACGCAAGAATGCGTGTCTCCCTCCTTAGCCAAGGGCTGAGACATGTGTTCGGCAGTCCAGCAAGCGGCAGTAACAGAGAGACTACCTCTGTGTATCGGGTCATTAATCCCCAGTCACTTCGCTCCGCGGATACCGTACCGTAACCTCATGAACAATGGTACACTAACAACAAAGGTAGCTTCGAAGGCGGTATTATCACTCGTGTAATTACTCATCCACATGACAGCACTCGCGCATTCGCCTACGAGGTGACATTTCACCTTCAGCATCCGCGTGTGGTCGCAGTGGCGGCGCAGAAGCCGCCTCTACACTTCCACCCATACCAGGAAGAGTACGTCGAGGTGTTGGAGGGGCGGCTAGCGGTAGAAGTGGAAGGGGTTGAACACACGCTGAGTCCCAGCGACGGCGAATTCAAGCTCCAGCCGTGGTGTAATCATCGATTGTATTCGCCCGTGACCGAACTCGGACATGAAGCCAAGGAACATGATGACGAATGGGATGGCGAGAAGACCGTCTTCTTGCTTTCGGGACAGGATACCGACGAGATGTTCCGTCTCGATACCGTCTTCTTCGAGAACTGGTATGCGTACCAGGATCTCGTCGTCGTGAAGGGAGAGAAGATCAGTCTAGTGCAGGTTATGAGTGTATGTTCCTTTCCTTGCTCGTCGCCGCGATTCGGGTTGTTGGCGGTTACTAACAATGCTATGCCGGGTAGACGTTTGATGCCGGTGGCTCATATCTCTCGCTCCCCCGTTGGATACCGTTCAGTCGCACAATAGCACGGGCCTTGGGCATCGTCGTCGGTCGCTGGATTGGGGGGTTACTCGGCTATCAGCCCTTCTTTAAGAAGTGGACGACGGACTGGGACCTGGCCTGTCGGAAGATGGAGATGTCGATATTTCACAGGCGGTTTGCTGACCGCGAGGGTGTTTGAAATGGAAGATGGAAAAATGGAATTTCAAAGGAACGATGTAATGATATAATGATCTGTCAGAGTACCTTGATTGTATAATAAGCCCAGTCTTCGTGGTATGTGTTGATTTGTAGATGGAATGGAGTTCGTGATGTGGCATCCACTGTGAGGGGCCATTATAGGCACTGTCCCTCGTACCTTCCCGAGGTCCCTACCCGATGTACATACCTTACATACATATGTACGTACCTAGGTAGAGGTCGATACAGTTAGATTAGGAAGGCACAGTGCAGCCATTATTGTTACTATATGAGATGGCCACACACCACTCCACACAGTAGAGAGAACAACAACAAGAACAACCTACTTTAGGAGCCACACGCCTTTCTTTGATACTAATGTACGTAGACACCTTATATACAATCAATGCATGCATGTATGCCACGAGCACCCTGGTCTTGAGTATAGGTACATACGTAGGTAGTACAGGAAATCTCTATTCCGACTATATTCCGTTCAAACACATATACACATATTGGACGGCCCAATGAGCTCGCGATCCCGAATCTTAAATAACTAGGTATAATATGGCCAGAGTAATTACCTGCCTCACTGTGTAAGCGTAAACATAGATGGCCAAATAAATCAAAAGACAAATAGCATAATATGTATATATTCGTTAACTTTAAATCCGTGAACGGAAGAACTGTGAACTGCATGCTAGAGTTGTATAGCCAGCTGTACGGGGGGTTAATAATAACATTTAGAGTCTGCTTCGCGCTTCTGGTTATAAGGACGCAACGATCGTATTCGGTATAGGGCTGTAGTCGTAAGTACATACCCATAGATGTATATTGGGACCTGTGGTATATATTGATACTAAAAATGTCTCCAAGGCGCTATTATACCGGCACCATCTCGCATAATTTATCTATAGCAACAGCAACCACTTACACATAGAATGAGAGGCATACATGATATGTGCACCTCAACATACACGTCCCGAATCGCGTCAAGATCGCCCATCGCCCGCGAAAATCCTAAAACACGCCCTCAAGTGCTGTGTCCTCACTGGTGGTGACCTTGGCCCACTCGGCCGTCTTCACCCACAGCCTCTCCTGCTTCGTCTCATCTAGGCTCTCTGCCGAGCTTGGCCCCGGCACCATGAGTCTGAAATAGCCGCGCTCATCCGTGTGCTTTTGGTTCAGCACGAGCTCGGAAACGTCAGCTCCCGCGTCCGCTGATCGCCGCAGGTCAGTGGCCACGAGGTGGAGCACGGGCCGCAATGGCTGCAGGACGAATCTCTGTATGTATGACAGGATGGCTGGTGTGTTGGTGCGCAGCGCTCGCGAGTCCGTTAGGTTCCCCGGGTCGATGACTACTGCTGAGATCTTGCTTAAAGACTTGTCCTGGGCAATCTGTTAATATTTGATCTCTGCCGCCTCATGAGTAATAGCGGCATCATGCTTACCCTTTCGAGGTGCCGGTTCAGGGCGTACGTCCACATCAAGATAGCCAATTTCGAGTTCGCGTAGTTCTGGAATCCGCGACCCTGCCTGTCGGTTTCGGGACCCGCCCGTGAAAGCTTGTCGAGGTCATCCGGTATACCTGGTGGGTATCTCTCTAGAGTATTCCGCCCTGGGTAGTGGCAGTCGCTTGTGAAAAGAACGATGCGGCCCCCCTTGGGCCCGAAGCAACCCAGTAGCCGAAGAACAAGTGCGGAATGCGAGACGTGATTTACGTGGATGGTCCTCTCGAGCCCGTCTTCGGTGAGCTCTGGGTCGGCGACCATGTTCCAGTGGAATGCGTTGCAGACGATGGCTGTGAGAGGCGGCAGCTTCTCCTGCTTGACCTCGGCGATGATTGTGCCTGCGAATAAATTTACCGCTTCTAAGCTGGCGAGATCGAGTTTCCTGATCGAGGCTCTCGAGTCGGGGAATCTGCTGACTATCTCGCGTAACCTTTTTGTGTTCACATCTGAGTCTGAGGTATTGCGGACTGTCAGGACCAATGTGTTACCTGGCGCCTTGCTCAGGAGCTGTTGGACGGCGTGGACGGCGAGGGAGCCGTTCGCACCTGTGATGATAACTGTGCCAGCCATGCTATCAACGATGCTCTCGGTCCACGGAAGCGAAGGCGATGTGTCTCACAGTTAGTATCAAGAAGAGTATAAAATAAAATGCGTGTCCCTAGCGTATACGATAAAAAAGGGCCGGCTAGACGTTCTTTGTTATGTTTGCTCAGTAGTCCGCTTCTGTCATACTTGATCCAGGCGGAAAGCCTAGAACATATTCGCCCCAAACCATATTTTCATCCCCTATTCAGTCTAGCCGAGGTCAATCAATGTCTTACCATAACGGAAGCGCGAGATATATCAGATAGTGGTAGTATTAGGCTAAGCCTCCCATAACGCGCTCGCGTAGATAAGCACAAATGAGCAAGGACATAGTTACTCTCATTGAAAGCTAGCTGGAACTTTTAACCCTTAGCCAGCCCCTCGCAGAAGTTAACGAAGTAGGTAAGCCGCGTAGACGTTGCAGCATCAAGGTAGGATTGGTATTTTCAGGTGTCCAGGGCGATTTATACTCAACCGAGGCAATTTAGCTTGAAGATGTGTGTTTGCTTGGGTAAGAAGCAGTCAAGTCGTTTTCATAACACCATGCCTTTAGGACGATGTAACCGTAGTCTTCATGTATGCATTGAACTTATGCTACATAAGCTTAAATGGTGATGGAAACCATATGCCGGCACGCTGACATGGCATCGTAAGTGTCCTGCCAGGAATAACACCTTCGAAGGAAGCCTGTTGAGGGTGATAGAAGCCGGCATATGAGTTGGACGTGGTCAGTGGTCAGCACTCAAATTGGTAGGACAATAGACAACATGGTTGAGCCGTCTGCTATCTTGCTATAGGCCGCCTTGATGCGCTCCTGGGTTTCTGATGCTCCACTAACCATGTGGCTCTCAGGGGCTTGGTATCGCCAACCGCGTCACATGCAACGGGTCCGCTCTCCGAAGCCGTCACACCACCAAGACCCATCTTCGTGGGTGCCTGCAATGGCAAGGCATTTAATTCAGTGTCGGTGAGTAAGGCAGTATAGGTTTCTTGGCTTGGAGATGTGTTGAAAGATCAAGCTTCGGTGCTTATGATCAAATAATTTTAGTTCTATTCTGCCAGAGTTATTAATAACGCCGTCAGAAGGACTGACTTCTTCCCGATAGCTCCCTTCCCCTTTACATATGCAGCCTTTAAGATGCAAAAACAGGTTGTCGTCATTCATTCCAAAGAATATACACTCAGCACATGCCAGAGTCAAATGGCCCAGACTCACGTGAGTGTCGCAAGTGATATGGCCATGTGGTGTTATAGGATCTCGTGGAAAGGGGCTAGGTTCGCCGTGTCGCCTTCCTCGTCGTTGAGATTCGGGTGGATGCTTCGCTTTTGAGCGCTTATTTACTTCAAGTTAGTAATCAATCATTTCTCCTTGGCTATTGCGAGACTACTATTCTCTTCCCTCGCTGTTCCTCTAGAATAGAAATGATATTTAAAGAGACTGATCACCGACTCCAAGTTAGCACCAGAAGAGTACCTAACCCATTGTGAATATTCGATAAAAGAGCAGCCGCCGGCTTCGGCAAACCGTCAACCCGCAGACACAGCAGAGATAGCGAGGCGATCTTGCAGCAAAACATAAAACAAAGGGCTACGAAACTGCATGCAGTACTTGGAAATACGCATTGTCAAGCTCGGCTCTTAACCGAGCAGAACCCGATATCGTATTATATATCATGGCGATCTTTGAGTCCTATGATTAGGCCGAGTCAGATAGATATGATACGTAGTAGATAGGCCAAACACAAGGTGTAACCCGGGGCTGAAACTTCAGATAGGTACCGAAGAGACGGGCCCTATCTCCGAGGCAAAGACGGGAGCGTTCGAGCAGCATGATATCATCTTCTGAGATAATTGACTCAAGCAGGTAAGCAGGAAACCCCGATCCTGCTTTGTTAGGTTGCTGTATGCAAATCCGATGGTAACGCTATATCGGTCTGTATATGCGACAGCGTAGACATGAAATGAGACATGTAATAGGTAACTCTAGCCGAGGAGAGCTTTGTTGTTTGTGTTGAAGCTGCGCGGTATTCGATTCGCCCTCTTCAATAATATAGGTCGCTATATATAGGTACCTAGTCTGGACCTAAGGAGCAACTAAAGATAGTGGATTAAATATAGGTTCTATAGGGGTGGATAGAACCCATAGGCCCTAATAAGAATTGCACCCATGTCCTCCGGGACAATACATAATTACACAACTTAGTTAGTACAGTAGTAAAAGCACGCAGTTTCGAACCAATTAACGCGCTAATTTCCCACCGCGGCCTATACAAAAGCATACAACGCTATGCTATACAACTATAAAAGCAAAAAACCAAAGGTTTAATTCTAACTACAAGTATACCGAGGCCACTTATTAAACCAGCATAAACTTATAAAAATCACAATAAAAATCGCCAGTATTAATTAACCAGGAGAAACATAATAAAAAATAAGCATATAGATCGAATATTAAATAAAAAACATTAAGAGTGGTTAAGGCGCCTGATTGAGGCTCGGGTCTTTTCGGGGGCGAGGGTTCAAGTCCCTCTACTGTCGAGTAAAACAGGAATTGGAAAAGCCTCGTCCGAGTAGATCAGGTCCCTTCGGGGGTCGCGGAGTTCGAATCCCGCTGTTGCCAAACTTTTTTCCCCCGAGGAGTTAACACTGAATCCAAGTACTATAGCAACTATAATAGCTTAATAGAATGATCTAGTATATTTTGTTTTATTAATCTAAGGCTGCTTCTCGTTTTAACCGTCTTTCTAGCTGTTTTTTTTCTCGTTCTGCTTCTTGGGCTGCTCGTTTAGCACTCGATAGCTGGATTCTAGTCATAGGTATTACTAAAGGATCATATTTCGAAACTACGATCCATGTCTCTCCTTTTAGCTTTTTGCCGTTAATATTTTGTATAAAGCAAGTTAGGCCTTCCAGACTCGATAGAGATACCCAGCCGTATTTGCCGTCTGTAGTTATCCCAACTGCTGTAGGGTTGTACATTTCGAACATTTCGGCCATTTGTGCGAAATGTGGAAGAACAGAGGAGAGACGCTTTCCTTGTATGTATACTCTAGTTGTAAAAGGGTATAGCTCTTTTGGACCAGGAGCATGGCCATACCAGTACTTCTGTAGCTCGTGTTGTTCTCTTCGTGGGCGAATCTCAACCTGTAATGTAATGCCTTCTTGTAATTCTAATAGCTTGACGAGGACAGCTAACTCCCGTACGGTATCGTCAGCAGGGTTGTGACTGGTTCTTCTGCCAGCGGTTGCTATATAATCTATAAAACCTACTGCCCGAAGTGTATCGCGTAGGCCATAAGTAGTTTTCGATTTAGACACTTCCATAATAATGTCTTGTAAATCAACCCATGACGAAAAAAACTGAAAAACCTGGCTTAGGTGTGATTCAATTGTTTTTAATTCGAAAACCAGATCAAACCCTGCTAGAACTATCGGCCCATTATAACGTTGCTGAATCGATTGCAAGAGAGTAACTAGCGCTGCTTCGGTTTGTACAGGCTCGATTTCTTGCAACTGGCCGAAATAACATGTTTCTTTCGGCCCGGAGATTGGTCGCTGTCCTTTGAGCCTGAGCCAGTGACATTCAATAGCGTTCTGTTCGAAAAAATTCTGCAGTGTTGGAAGTGTCGGTTGTGTTGGAAGTGTTGGTTGTGTTGGTTGTATCGGTATAGGCCGCGGGAAAGGTAGAACCGCAATGCCAATATCTGTAAGACCGAGCGGCTCGCCCCTTTCAGCGGAAACACCTTCAAAATCTATTGCTACAAAGGTGTAAGAGGACTTGGCACTGCTTTTCAATGCATTAAGGGTCGTAATATTGCTTTGAAAAAGGGCTTGCCAGTTCTTGGTCCTTAAGTACCTGCACCCTTCGTGGTAGCGCATTTTAACAGCTGGAAAACCCCTGGCAGTAAGGCCTGGGGTGGCGGTTATATGGGGTGGCGGTTATATGGGGAGGTGATAATGACCCTGGATTTAGGTCCGGTATATGATGATAACGGATAGTGCTGAAATATAAGTAGTGGATACTGTGAATGAATGATAAATAGCGCACGGGTATTGGTTTTTCTAAAATGTTTGGGTGAGTTGGTAATTATTGGTTAAAAGACGGGTTAATTGATGGTAATGTTGGTTGGAATGAAATGATCCAAGGTGAATTTCTGGGGGATGTCTCCCCAATATATACTTGGATGGGTCCACGGTCCATCAAGGTTGAGATACACAAACCTCTGGGCCACGTAATGTTCAAACTGTATTTAAACTTAAGGTTGAGATACACAAACATCTATTAGTGAGTTGGGTCATGTAATGTTCAAATTATATTCAAACATCTGAACTTTCAGGATAATGCCTGGTACCCACCTGTACACGAATTGCCACAAGGGAAATACATGTGGTATGTACACTAGTAGATGCCCCGCACTGCTAATGTCACCGGCAGGCATTGCTAGCCGCGATAGGTGGGAATTCGAGCCTGTTAATTGCTAGCCGGTACCTGGTATGTTACAAGGCCCTTGCAGCTCACAGCGCTGATTGGGATATAATGGTTGGATGTTGCAGTCTCCTAAGTTCGGTATATTTTAAGTGTTTTGTTTATGAGGAAGAAACCGTAGGTACTCACTTACTTACCTACTTTTATTGTGTCTGTCTTTTGTCTTTTGTTACATGTGCAAAGCAGAAGTTGGGTGAAACAATATCGAGTCATGTGGTCGATATAGAACTAACAGTATTGTACCAACAACAGCCATCGAAAACAACATGGAGATTAACGCCTCCAATTGGGCCAGTAATTCGCCAATATATTCGTATCGCCACGTTGTATTTATCTCAATCCTGCTGAACCTGTATTATATTTGTTTATTTGTTTTTATTGAGCCACCAGTCTCGATGCATGCTCATCGGATTGACGGGCTCTTAGAAGCCGAAACCGAGGCCTCAAGGACCAACAAGTTATAGGGCTGTTAGTGTTACACGTACGCTTAGGTGGGCATGTGGGCAGGTACAGCATTAGTGCCCACTACCTACAGTATAGCATGCACAATACAGCAGTCATGGCAGACGGTCCCTCTTACTCGTGAGAGGCGAGGCGAGGCAGGGTACATACTGTACCTGCCCTACCTCACCTGTAACTGCTGTACACACAGTGCCCCCCCAAGAGTACTGATCTGATGTGTGTGCGTACTTACGTGCCCGCCTTATAGTAACAGTACTTACTTACCTCTCCGCCTCAACCATCCGCCCACCCCCACGCGACCAATACATCATCACCATCGTCTTCTGCCCACCCGTTGAAAGTACCCCTCAAGCTCTCTGCTCTCCTTGTCCATCGACCTTACTTACTTACCACTGTAGCCCACTCTCCAACCCAACTCGTCCAATCCACATCAGGCAATAGCAAAGACGCTATATACTACCGGCACTCGTTGTTGCGCACAACTCCTGCTACTACCACAAGATTAGGCAGGTAGTCAGTCTATTCTCCTTTCATCAGTTGATTGCTGCTTTCGCATTCGTCGTCATCAGCTGCAGTCGTGGTCACCGCCCAGCCTCGTCTCACCAATCCAGAGACACGGCGGGACATCGAGTCTACAGCACTCCGTAGATAGAGAGATTGATACATCCTCCTCGACATCCACCAACCCCGGCCCCGGCCCAGGTCCAGGCCTAGTCTCATCAGTCTCAGTCTCAGTATCGCCCAGCCTGATTCCCCTGCTCCCACTTCTGGCTCATTCAACATCCTCCAATATCGGTTCCGACAACAGCAATAGCATTCACGACGCCCTATGCCTGGGAATCCATCCAACCTAATATAGTCGTCGCTTTCGCCTCTCAGTTCAACGCCATCTCTCTCGCTCCGTTTGAGGCGCCTGGTTGTCCGGTCGTCCGGTCCCTGTCCCAGGATGGCGCGCCCTCCGGCTCCCGCGCTCGATGTCATCGCAGCTCGCACCTCGGCCACTGCCTCCGCTGCTCCTACTACTCCTACCGCCGCCGCCGCCGCTACTACTACTACTGCTACTGTCACCGCCGGCACAGTAGTTGCCGCAGGCCCAAATCAACTGCTCGTCCCCGTTCCTGTCGCCGACGAATCGCGAGACCCGAGAGACTCGAGATCCTCCTCGTCTACTAACTCGCCCGCACCCCCCGACAATGAAGAGTCCGACTTCTTCCTCGCCAACAACGATTCCCAGTCCTCTCTCGGCGTCGTCCCGAACCTCCAAGACATGCAGGTCGCCGACTCGGAATGTCTGCCCACCGTCGCCGCCCTGCCCAGCGAAATCCTCATCAGCATCTTCTCGCGCATCAGCGACCCCAAGGAACTACTCAACTGCATGTTGACCTGCAAGCGATGGGCTAGGAACGTTGTGGAAATCCTGTGGCACCGGCCCTCGTGCGCCACGTGGGAGAAGCACTCGTCCATCTGCAACACCCTCGGCCTCGAGCGGCCCTACTTCACCTACACCGACTTCATCAAGCGCCTGAATCTCGGCGCCCTCGCCGACCTAGTCAACGATGGCAGTGTCACGCCCCTGGCCGTGTGCACCCGCGTCGAACGCCTGACTCTGACCAACTGTCGCGGTTTGACCGATGGAGGCTTGGTACCCCTCGTTCGGGGCAGCCAACACATGTTGGCCATGGATATATCAGGCGACGACAACATCACCGAAGCCTCCATCATCGCCATAGCCGAGACCTGTCACAAGCTCCAGGGCCTGAACATATCTGGCTGCAGGCAAATTTCGAACGAGAGTCTAGTCCAACTAGCTGAGAGTTGCCGGTTTATCAAGCGCGTATGTTGACAGGTCCCATCCCTTTCTGCCCCCCCTTTTTTACTTTGAGCTTGCTACAACTTTGGGCTTACACGGACGGCACTGACTGATTTGGCGTTAACTAATATAGCTCAAACTGAACGACTGCAATCAATTGAATGATGCTGCTGTGCTCGCATTTGCGAACAACTGTCCCAATATCCTAGAAATCGATCTTCACCAGTGCATCAACATCGGCAACGAGCCTCTCACGGCCCTTCTTAGCAAAGAACAGTCTTTGCGCGAACTACGACTGGCGAGTTGCGAAAATGTCGACGACGGCGCTTTCCTCGCGCTCCCGCCTTATAGGACCTACGAGAACCTGCGTATACTCGATCTCACCTCTTGCTCGCGTCTTACAGACCGGGCTGTGGAGAAAATCGTCGCCGTAGCCCCGCGGCTTCGAAATTTGGTCCTTGCCAAGTGCAGTAACATCACCGACGTGGCCGTTCATGCCATCGCCACGCTACAAAAGAATTTACATTATGTGCATCTTGGTCATTGTCGTAACATTACTGACGATGCTGTAAAGCGCCTAGTGCGCAGCTGCAACCGCATCCGCTACATAGATCTAGGCTGCTGCACAAACTTGACTGATGAGTCTGTCACGCTCCTTGCTACCCTGCCCAAGCTCAAGAGAATAGGGCTTGTGAAATGCGTCAACATCACTGACAGGAGCATGTATGCACTGGCAACTGCCAACGACCACCGTTCGCAGCATCGAAACGCAGCAAGCCACCCAGGCCATGACCTTCGTGCCCCCAGTTTAGAACGTGTCCATCTGAGCTACTGCACTAACCTAACCCTACCGGTAAGGTTTCATCTCTAGACCTATGAAGACGTTGGGAAGCTAACCCCTTATTCAAGAGCATTATTAAGCTGCTGAATTGCTGTCCCAAGTTGACTCATTTGAGTTTAACTGGGGTGCCTGCGTTCCTTCGCGATGATTTAGATAGGTTCTGCCGCGAAGCACCTGCAGGTATGATATGTTAGTCCTTATAATTCCCTCTCACCGTACTTACTGTGTTATAGACTTCACCGAACACCAGCGAGCAGTTTTCTGTGTATTTTCCGGCACAGGCGTTGTGGGCCTCCGACATCATCTTAACACTAGGGACGAATTTGCTGAGTACCGTGAGGGACGAGCACAGCGGCGACGACACGGAGGCGCGGCAGTAAACCAAGTCGACCAAACGCATACACCAGACGCGGAAGCTTTCGAGGAGGGCGATGGTCTCGAGGATGATGACATGGGAGATGGTAGTGACCTAATCGATTTCAACGCCGACCTGACCAATATAGCCCACAACCCGGCGCCTCCGCCACCAACCCATCTCAATGGTGGCCTGGTACCTCCAACCCAGTCAACCGCTGGTCAAGCTAATGCCATGCTAAACACGACAGGCACACATTTACCTGTGCCAGCGATTCTGAACGATGTAATACTGGACGGCGACACAACTGCTGTTGCAGTTCCCAGCGCCGCTGGTCCGAGTACTGCCGGGTCAGGTCTATTTGACAACCTAGCATCGTCCCCGGGCCCAAGTACAGCTTCTATGCAAGGTCATATTGACGAGGAAGCGCAAAGGCCATAGATTTATCCCTGTTTGGCTTGGTATGGCCGTCCTATCGCTTGTTGCTGTACCAGATTTCACTTTTGAAGCTATAGACCAAGCAGTGCTGCCGTCATGATTCATTGCGCTATGGAACCATTTTTTTTCAATGGGCCACCCCACGGCGGATATGCGACAAACATGAAGGTGTATTTGAACGGTTTGCGAATGCAGCCCTCTCAAGCGCTCAATAGCTTGGGCGATAACCCAAAAGTTCGCCCGGTTTCGGGGGGACCTTACGTATAGACTTTGAGCAGAACGATTGTGGCCAAGATCACAGATATCTCTCCGCGTATAGAACCTGCAGCCTTGCCAGTTTTGCATTGATGCAGAAGGCTCCTTTGCGTTCAGAGATTTCCGTCTAGTCGTATTACATGCGCATCTTGGGTATAAGGAATACCCCACGGATACCAGAAACCAACATTGGAAGTTCGGTGGCGAAGAAAGATACCATGTTAGTTGGTTATGGAGCTCAGCTCCCGGCCGTCGGGAAGACATGGGCCAAGCAAGCTGCGAGATGGGGTATTCCGGACGGGAGAGAAGCACGGCTGTACATGTGTGAATCCAAGAACGCGTAGAAGGGAAAGGGATACCAATGAGCGTATTGGGAATTGTATTTTACAGAAGCCGAAGCCTTCTGTTTCATTAACGAGAGACGAAGCTTAATCACGAGCAGCGCCGCGTTAGCTGTTGAACAGCGGAATGGCATGAATAGACACATATCATTCCTCCTTCCATGAACTATTTTTTGTGCCCTCGAGAATATCTCTTCTGCGTGAATAGTATGACCTGCCATTGTAGAACAACACAACTCAAAATCAGAAATAGATAGAAAGAACAAACCTCAGCAGTCACAATATCCTACAGCGCCAGCCGGTCATTAATATTATCGTACCCCCTTTTCTGCTTGCGCCCCCACAGCTTCCATCAATGCATTCGATTCCATACCATCACATATCCATCCTACAACCCCCCCTCACGGCTTCACGACAGCAAGCTGGCCCCTGACGGGGACGTTGTGGCCGAGACCGGCCTGGGGAAAGCCCTCGACCTTCACGCCCTCACGGAACAGCAGACAATGCGACGAGCCGCCGAAATGGAACATGCCGAGCTGCTCGCCCTTCTCGACGCGCTGGCCCTGCTGCACCGTGATCTCGCACGTGCTGACCTCGTCCATGCCGACGCCCACAAACGCCATCAGCCCGATGGCCGGGTCATCGGCCTGCAGGAACACCACGGCCCGCGTGGCCAGCGCGGCCAGGTAGGCTTGCGATACCCGCAGCCCCTCGACGTTGATGGCGTACACGCCGTCGTTGCCGTCGGCGGCGGCGGCGGGGAACAAGGGCTCGGAGAAATACGTCCCTGGCGCTACGAAGGCGCGGGCTACGCGTCCGGAAACGGGGCTGTGCCAGCGGTGGTACGAGAGCGCGGATAAGAAGGCTTGGTATACGGTGCTTTTGTCGAATTGCGCGCTTAGTGGGTCGTGCGCGAGCATGTCGAGGATGGAGTATGGTTGTGCCTTTATCCAGAATTTGGCCCGCAGAGACGAGTTCTTGGAGAGGTGGTACGGCGTCGATTCGCAGGCGTTCGCGATTATGCTGGTGTCGTTCGCGCCGGCTATGGGGCGGACGTGGGGGCGGAGTTGGCGCGTGAAGAAATCTGGTTAGGGGGTTAGTTGGTTGAGTTTATGAGTAGTTGAGTCGTGGGTGGGTGTGGTGAAGATGAGATTGGGGAGAAGGTAAGGTGGAGGGGGAAGGGTGACAGATGGACTTAAGGGGGCTGGCTGCTAAAGGGGCAGGACTGACCATCCCACGACGTATAGCCGTGGTGCTCCGCGCTCGGGTCGCAGACGTACATATCCTCGAAGCTGTGGTCTGTCTCCAGCGGCGTGTTGGCCACTTCCATGAGGTCTTTTTTGCCGTGCGTTGAGAACCACCCCGTGTTCGCTGTCGTGAGGACCTCGGCGGACTTGGGGGACTGTGTGGGTTGTTAGAGGATGGGCTTTGAGATTCGGGGGTAACGGGTGTTTGGATCAGGGTTAGGATTGGGGACTCGCCTTGAGAAATCTCCCCCATTCGTTTAGTACTTTCTTTATCATGTTGTTGACATCTGGGTCGAGGAAGGCTGCATGGCCGCTGGTGGCTTGTCAGTATACGTATAACCCGACTACATATCTAACGTAGTTTATCCTATATTCCCCTTCTTCAAAGGTATAAAAAGGAGAGGACGAGAGGATAGAAATCTCACCTCGGCGTCGCCATGACATAATCAAAGACAGACACCATCGGCACACCGACCATGCCGACGCCAAAGGCCGACTCGTTCCACTGCGGCGCCTGGGTGAAGACGTGGTTGAGCACCGCAAGCATGTGGCGGTAGTCGCGGATCTGCTTCTTCCCCGTAGGGTCGTTGTAGTACGGCTTCTTCAGCGGAACCTCGTCCCACATCTGGTCGAAGTACATATAAATGCGCGAGTTGCCCTCGATCAACGCCTTGAACTCCTGCAGCACCGGGATCAGGGGCTGTTCCGGCTGCGAGTCTACATGCGCCACCTTCTTTGCCATCCAGTCGTGCTGCACCCGGTGGTCGCTTGGAAGCCAGGAGCCGAGACTAGTAGGATATTGATTAGTTTCCGAGTTATTAGGGAGGGGGGGTTCTTTGGGCGTCTTTCTTACTGATGCATCTTGTACTCCTTGGGGATTTCGACCCCGTCGCCATGTTGGTGTACCATTTTCAAAGTGTTAACGTTGAGGACTATTAACTAGGGAATATGCTGTTCATGGATATAAGTCTTTCGAGATTTTCAGGTCATAGGATTCTATATGTGCTCATACCCGGGTTAAAAAAAAAAAAGGAGCAAGATCTACGAGAACTGATGTCTAACGAGGAGCGAGAAGCACTGAGACCATGATGAGCGGGGGTTCGGAAAAGACGGGAAGCCGTGAGACACCCAGTGTTCATGATGTCGACTTATGATGTAATTCTTACCTTGTCTCTGGTGTACGCATCAAGATGCGTAGGATCTCATGTTTATGATGTTAGGCGATTTAAGTTTCGAGCTGGGGACCGAAACGGGAATCACGCGGAAATTACAATTCTACTATGAGCAGTGATTTCTCCCCCATATATCGTTATTACTTACAGCGTATTAATATAAAATATATGTATAATATTGCAATTCTAGTAAAACTTCAGGGGGATAGCGAACGGCTGAAGGCTTCAATTCCAGCTCCCCCTTGGACAATCGACCGCCCTGAATCTAAGCACTTCCAGTGCAAACAAATATTCGTATTATCATACAGGCTGCTGAAGTCCCCATGCATGCAGACATCAGTACCTATGTTCATTACATTAGAAAATAACCATGCAATCCGCTGTGTATCGTGGGCTCTACTCCCAACGGAAGACAGAAAAACGCCGTGATAAATCATTCCTAATAATTACCACCCAACTCTTCCGACAAAACGAGGCCCGAGCACGTGTATTATCTCGGAGTTGACGAACAGAATCCAATGTCGGCTGCCTCATCATATCGGCCTTTCCCAATCCGCGCTTTCGAGCCACTGCACGAAGTCGCTATCGTGACCAAGGAACGGCACCTCAATGCCCCAGTTTGCCTCTCCCATCTGGAACTCAAGCGGATCTGGCAAAGACCACTCTTGGTGATGTACCGTTTCGCCCTGGAAGACGCCCATATCCATGCCCTCGTTCGCTTGTGCCTGGTGGTGCTGCTCATGTGGCACGTGTGATGCAACGGGCAGCTCTGATGAATTCGAAGGACTCAAGATCTTGTCGAGAATGCGCGTGATGACCTTGCGTCCCTGGTCGCACACGGTGAACGACCCGTCGGATGGATCAACGTCCCCAAGCCTAGCTGCAAAGACGGACAAGTCCTGGATCGTTCGACTCCTCGGCAGGAGTGGGTTCTTGGGATAGTTAGGTAGCTGTTCCTGTTTCAACAGCTCTACCGCTATGACAGCAGCACTCCGCAGCCCTTGAACGGCGAGGAGGGCGGCTATGTTGCTTTGTAATATCGATGCTAGGTCGTGCCGTTTGCTGATATGCAGGATGTCCTCGAAGATAGCACTTGCTACTTCGACGAGTTTGTCCCAGCTGGCCCCGGTCTTGCGGATCAAAACCCGCTGGAGGAGCAGTTCGTTTGCCCGGAAGCCCTGCTTAAGGGTGATCTTTAACAATGTCTCGAGCGGTCGCTTTCTCTGCGATCTAACCTCGCTATACTCAAAAGTCTCATCTGTCATAGTCCTGATGAACAATGGTATGCTAGCCCAGTAATCGTCACTCTTTTTCTGAATTTCCTTTGCGCGGCTGAGGATTTCCTCTCGGCTGTATCGTCCTAGAGCCAGATCGAGAACTTCTTCTCGTCTAGGGGCGAACCCCAGCCATGTTTTCATCCATGTGGCACGAGAAAGTTTACCAGATGTGTTATAGCCGTTCTCATCAAACGATGCAATAATGCGCGCAACCTCGTCTTCACCGGCAATGAGCTGGATATCTGGTATGTCCAAAGGGGGGACAAGATTGCAGTACCGATACGATAGTCTAGGCGGACGCCCGAGGTAGCTGGATATGCTAACATCAGAGGAATACGCCCCGAAGACGATTCGCGCGCGCATTTGTTCGAGAAAGAACGGTATGCGCGGCTTGCCTTGCTTGACATCGATGTGAAGACCCATGGCTACTACTGCATTGACGAATTCACCGGTCTCTCGGTACACAGCATAGCTTCCGTCACCCTTTAGTGCAGCTGTCAAGACTGAGTTCTCTATGAGCAGCCACACGAACAGGTCGTCCAACGCTTCACAATCGCGGCAGAAGTTGAGACACGTGGAGGCGATGTCACTCATCTTTCGTGCAAGAATAGGTTTTGATACGTTATGCTGCGTGAGCAAAAGATCTGACCGACTAAGCGTCGTGGCGCACTGTCCGATGAGAGCGGCAATGATGCCGATGACCTCCCACCGGATGTTCATCCCGGTTGCTTGCACCGCCCACGCCTTGTAGTCCATATTCTCTTTTACGAAAATCGACGTCATTGTATTCCGCCATAACAATTCCGACAGACGACGTAATTTTTCGGGGTTCCTCTTTTTCAATGTATCACCGTGGTTGGCCCATAGCTTTAGAAGCCATTGCTTCATAATGGGCTCAATAACGATGTTATTGACACCGTCGCCAATATCAAAGGAGCGATTGACGAAGTCATGGACTAAACTCGAATCCTTCAGAAAGGAGAGTATCTGGGTGCCCTGGACGATCTGGTCATTGGAGATGGTAAGGCGTGGGAGCTCGGGCCCTTCCAACTCCGTAGACACCACGCCCAGGCTGCTAAGATTCTCCGAGAAGATACACATGAAGTTGGTGGCTCCGAAAAATCCTGGGTTCACTCGTCCTGGAGTGCCGCTGCACTGGTGCGTATGCAGGGGTGGCGCTGATGCGGCTCGATTAAACTTTGCCGGCGCTTGCAGCGGCGCCGCTTGATGAGACGCTTCGAAGTTATGATACCCAGGAGAATCAGGAGAGTCCGGTTCTGAAGACTCGATAGAAGGCAGAAGTACCGGAGAAGTCCCTTCGGTGATCGTAGGGGCGGGTGTCAAGGGCCCTTTCTCTGCCGTCTGGCGCTTCTATGCAACGGTTATCAACAATAAGTTTAAGATATGTCCCCTGAAGATCCTCAACATGGCGTATAAACAATGAGTTCTTTTTGTGAAATATAAGATCCATCTCATTCGTTCGACTCGTCCCAAATGGCAGTTTTATCTCTAAAGATTGAAGCAGCTTACCTTTGTGAGGGGATTCGGATGGTATACGCATTTCTCCCCGCACTTCCTCTTCACACATCGACTGCATATTGGGACTACATGATCACATCTGAGCTTGCTCTTCCTGTACACGTCAGTGTCAGCGATGAGGAGGCCTTATCAGGCAAACAGAAAACACCGTCATACCTGCAAGGCTCGCAGGACTGCAACTTCCCATTGCGCCGGTATTTCCCATTGAGAGCTCGCGGTGAGGATTCGGTCCGCAAATCAACTATCTGCCCGCCAGTCTGAGGACTCATCATCGAGAGCTAGAAATGCAAGCTTGATCTGCCAAGACTCAAGACGACGTCGCTATTTTGGCTGCCTAAGGAAGGCATGACAGGGGTGGTTGGTTGGGTGAGTCAACTTAGGATCTGTTTATTGGTAAATTTCGATATACGACGGCATTCTTCCGGTTTAGAGGAGAATTGATTCGGCAAAGCCGTGGTGACTCGACGCCATTATTGTAGTTTATCGAACTCCGCGCCCATTCAAAGTCGCAGGGGTCGAGGGTGGAGCATATGACTTCGAATTCCGAGGATCCTCGAGTCGTGACTGGTGCCTGGCTTCATATCGGAGTTCGGTTAACTTCCAGAAGAAGCCAAGCACGCTTACGCACCACCTAATTGGCAGCTAAATGCACTAACGTAAGATGGCCCTGTCACGTAACTGTTGACGCAAATGGTGATAATCTTGGGCTAATCATAGGCACCAATAACGCATGCCAACAAAAGCTGACGCGTAGGAAAGTCGGAGTAGAACGACGCAGGCTTTTTCTGCACTTTTGGCATCATGTATGGGGAAACACAAGTAGTATATAGGCAATGGTATCCCAGAGTCCAAGGCATTACAAACCCTCTACAATAATTAGCATCAAGCCAACCACCCTCGTACTATAACATCGTAAATCCGCCACACGAGTGCAACATACGACTTTTTTTTTTCCCAATTACATAATAAACAACTAAGAGTTAACAAACAATCAAAATGCCTGGAAAGTCATCCAACACATTTTCGTCTATGTTCTCAAAGACGTCGACCAAGCCAGCTGCCGGTGAATCCCGGGACTCTTCCTCAACATACTCGTATGATCCGAAGCGAGACAGCGCACAGCAACAAAAAGATAACGAAGACAAGATCAAGATGCTCCAGCAAAGTCAGTAGCCTCTTAGACTATATAACTAAGTTGCATTAAACTGGATTGCTAACCGAGTGAGAAACAGCCGCTATTAAAAACTCGATCAGAATGGGTCTCTAAGATCTCAGTCATCATTGTGCGTTTGACGCGATCAAATTAATGCTTTGGTAAATGGGTTTCGGGTATGGGCTTCGGATATGGCCCCAAATTCACGGGTGTTCATGGAATCGCGAAAGGGTCGCCCCGGGACGGGGAGGGGGCGTTGGGTGTTAACACAAGGATGGATATATTGACTTGCAAGATGTCTGCTACTATTATCAGCTATATGTTTAACGATACGGCCATTGAAGATAGATTGGTATCATAAGGAAACATTGATGAATTCTCGCATAGGTTATGCTGATGGCGTAATATATGTCTACTGAATAAACTCTCAAGAATATGGTAAAACGGCCATCAGAACGCCCAAATCTTCTAAGACGAAGTTTGGGGCGTAATCCGGCGCACCTGTTGTCACGCAACGTGTACTGGAGCACCTGAGTGGTTCTACAGATAGTTGATAATTATAATACGGATTGTTTTCTATTGTATGTTCATAACGAAGTCAGGCGCCTTTCCCAACAACAACAACCTCCTATCTATAAGAGCTGATTGATTTTTAATTTTCTTTCTGAAGGCATTTACCTCTAAGAATGTCTGTTCCCAGTTTGTCGCCAAATCTAGGATTGTGCTAGTGTTCATGCAAGGGCGTTTGTGCTACACACACACGGGTCCTGCATGGGTATCGGGGGACCGATTCACCCGATATCATGTGTATACCAACATATGAGCGGCAAGCTGCCGATGCTGATCCCTCCCACAAACTACCCGATATTTGGATAGGCAGTCGCAAGATCAGCAAAGCCGGCAATTCGGGAGAGGCTATTCAGAAATAAAGACTGTAGATCGTCCGCTTGGCTGAAGGGGAAGTCAGATTCGTATGCCCCTGTGGCTTCATGTAAGATTATTATACGATAAAATCACCCTTGTTCCGTTTTAACCCGCCAATTTTAGTAATCTTCTGTTAAGGAAGGTAAAGATGAATAGTTGTCGCTAAACAAAGCTATAGGACCATGAGACAATCCTCCGCTCTATAAAGTAATGTGAGTCCCTAGCTAAGGTGGGGCGTGGTATAATCCAAGCTTGCTGTTTGTTCTGTGGTGTTGGGGTTGGTTATTTAAACACGCCGTCGCAGGGATTAGATGCGCAGACAGAAATCGTAAATAATACCCGTTTATTTCTATGAACTGCAACAAACTCTCAGTATTACATTGCTAGGAGAGACGCCGAGTGCCAAGCTCCGAGCTATAATGTGGAAATACAGTACAAAGAGCCATTTATCCTTGGCTTACTAGACTACTATGTAACCGGTAAAGAAGATGATTTTGGGGTTGACTTGCTGTCAAGGCCCGAGAGAAATGTTTTCCGTCTGAGACCTTCTCTGGCCGCAATGTACACTGTAATATTGTTATATAGGTAGCAAACTTGTTGTCTGGGATACGTAATGAAGGCAGCTTTCAAGCGTTATGAAAAAAGAAAACAGGGGCAAAAATGGGGTCAGACTGGCTGGAGTAGTAGCGCAGTAGGTAGGCGACTTGGCTCGGCCATTAGCTGAGTTGCATAGATGCGCGTGAAGACCTGTGTAGATTTGCATAGCTGGGTGTGCTCGTTATTCATCTTCACGGAATAAATTCTCCTTATAGCCATTGGGGGTGTTGCTCTTGGGTTTCAATGTGAAACCTATAAGGAACGTCGAGCTGCACCAAAATCTCAGAAGTGACATCGAGGTATATCCCAGCAACACGAAGCAATGATGAAAGAGTAGACCAAGCCGTGCGCCTGTTGGATCAAGAAGATATTACGACCAAGTCACGGGCTGAGTTAGCTTCTGTTGACAAAGAGGCTAATATCAGTACATATTAAGAATGGAAATTATCTCAGAAGTATTGACGTCGTCGCAAAAACGAGACTCAATTAACAACTATCTATAGTTGTCTAAACGGGGTATTCTAGTAAAATAGTTATAAAAGAGAGGTATTGAGTGAAATACAAGTACGGGAACCTGCATGGAATTCCCTTAAAGCCTAATGCTTAACTGTTGCCATTCACGACAAAGCCCTCTAGTTCTTCACCTCCCGCTTCTTAATATCCTGCTGGTACAAAGGTCGAAGCTCAGCACTTCGCTGGAAGAAGACCCAGCGCTTGAACCACCATGGCAGGGCCTCGGTGAGCTGGTAGCTGGCAAACTTGGTGGTAGGCACAGCAAAGACATAGTCGAGTTCCTCGAGCGTGCGCTGCTTCGTCTCGGGAACCAAGAAGAAGATCATGACAAAGGCAAGTACGTTGAAGCCGGCATACAGACCGAAGGCACCGACAGTTCCCAGACGCTGAAGGATGAAAGGGAATGTGATACCCAAAACAGCGGCCCAACCCAGGCAGGTGGCGACGGCAAAACCCATACCGACTTCACGGTGGGATAGGGGGAATACCTCGGCCGAGTAGGTGAAAGGCACGGGACCCTCACCAGGTGAGTAGAAAGCGGCGAACAAGAACACAAATAGAGCGACAAGGCCGAGACGGGCGGGGTTGCCCAGGGGGATCAAGGTGGACAGACCAGCGGCAAGAAGGGTCCAGGTCATCTGAGGGAAGGTGAACAGGAGTAGTGATCGACGACCGAAGGTATCGATGGTCCAGAAAGCGGGGAAGGCGAATAGCCAGTTAACGGCACCGAAACCGAACGAGGCAAGCAAAGCCTGGAACTGGGAGAAACCAGCCTCTTGGAAAACAGTCGACGAGTAGAAGGCAATAATGTTAATACCGCAGAGCTGTTGAGCAATCATGACAGTGAAAGCGGCAGCGGTGGCGCGACGAACACGGGGGATAGTGAACAACTGGACAAAGCGGGTGACGTAGTTGCTCTTGTTCAGGATCTGGTGCTCAATCGCAAGCTGCGCATGGATAGAGTACATATCACGGGCGACCTGGATAGGGTGGTGTCGCAGAACAACAAGGGACTTGTAGGCCTGGGCGTAGCGGTTCTTCTTCATCAACCATCTGGGACTCTCAGGGCAGAAGTAGATGAGGGTGAGTAGAGGAACAGCAGGGATGAAGGGAGCACCCAACATCAGACGCCAGTTGATAGGAGAGTTGTAGACAGCCAGGTTAATAGCCGTGCCTAGGAAGATACCGAAAGCAGTCCACATCTGCCAAGACATGACTAGAGCACCTCGGACGGCTGCGGGAGCGTTCTCAGCAGCGAAAATAGGCACTGTCGAGGCCTTAAGACCCATACCAATACCCATGAGGAGACGGTTGGAAATCTGTTGGGCGTAGGTGTGGGAGAAAGCAGAACCAATGACGGGCCAGATACAGAATTGCGCAGCTAGGAAAATGGTACCTCGGCGGCCAATCCAGTTGTTGCAGGGGTCGGAGAGCCAGCAACCGAGAACGGCAGAACCGATATACGGACCAGCGTTGATAAGACCGACGAGCTGATGGACGAGTCAGTATTAGAAACATGCTAGTGAATGCCTTTGTGTTGCGCTTCCAAACTCACAATATTGTCCCGAACGCTGGTACCGTCAATGCCGTAGTATTTGGGGAAGAACAGAGTAGCACCGTTCGACCCAGTCTGATCCCAACCCTGGACGGCAGCACCGATAGAGCAGGTGATGATGGTGAGGTATAGCCTCCAGGGAAGCCTCCACTTGTGTAAGATCTCATTTCGGAGAACTGTCTTTTCAGTCTCGTCAAGAGCCTCCGAGCCATCGATATCCTCGAAGCACGCCGGGTTCTGTGCAATCAGAGCACCCTTGCGGAAGTATGCCACATGCTCCTGAAGACCCTTCTCTTCTACGAAGGCCTCGACATCCCGCATGAGCTGGTCGCGCGGGATACCCTCCAAGGGGTTAATGATCCTGTTCAGTATCGTTAGGTCCAGTCCATGTCGCAACCGGTGGTTGTGAGAGCGCGCTCTCAGAGGTGCCAGCAGTCGTAGCTAGATTGATATCCATGTCACTTACTTGGCTTCGAGGTTGTCGTTGAGGTCGACATGTTCGGTAACGTCAAGGCCATGTTCCAACTTCTCGTTGGGAACACCCTTGTGCTCGATGCTATCGTAATCACTAATCAGCCTTTTTTCTTTCTTTCTCCTCATTGGCTTCAAGAGATCTTTGGCTAGGGAACTCACCTATCTTTCTCAATGTCCGACATCTTGGCGTTTGCGATGACCACGGAAACAAGTGAGGTTGACCCACGACTATAAGCTGGCGAGGAAACAAGATCAAAGCACACGGTTAGAGCAGAACGTGCGGATCAAGGAGTCTTATAGATTGAGGAGCGCACTCACAGCAGTGAAGATCCCTACCTGCACGTTACCTCCACTACCTAGCATGTCACTAACACAATAAGCAGGCAACCCCAGACTCGGACTGGATCGCCATCCCCATTCACCAGTCACCCCCCAGAACCCACCAAAGCCCACAATTCCTTCGCGCAAACATCTTGGAACAACGATTATTATTTGGTGCCGCGCTAAACCCGCCAAGGCACATTCATCATGGTCAAGGGAGGTATTGTGCATGTAATCTGTACATTACCGAAGGCATCTCTCCGCCGGCCAAGGTGCGTCGCACGCAGAATAGCCAGGGCGCACTGCAGCCGGGTTGGAGGCGGTATGGTGGTGTTACAGCAGCAGGCTACAGCTTACTTGAGGCGCATTCGAGATAGAGAGGCGCTCTGTAAGAGGGATGGTAAGCAGGGAAAAAGGTACGTTGTCTTCGTCCTCGGTATTAGACGCTAGACTAAGCATTCGCGTGGTAAATGGCTTTCAGAGAGCCCAAGCTCCCAAGCTCCCGTGCTTACAGTACTGCAGATCTAGATCGCGTGATCTCGAGCATGTCAACTTACTGTCGTCCCGTCCCCCACGTACTATGTAGGAGAGAATCTAGACAATAGTCTATAGTACTATGTTAGTAGGGAGGTTACTGCCTGCCGCTAGTGAGGTCGCCAAAAGGCATGCGCATCGAGTTCCTTTACTTGGACTAAACATATAGGAATAGAGTATAGGTTGAAGTCCTAGATATTAGCGCTAGACTGCTCATTGGTGTTCCGTCGTTTTCTACAAGCAGGTAGTTGGTAGCGAGCTTGCGGCTCTGTCCGTATGAGCTTTTTCTTAGCCGCCACTAAGGCGTCGCCCCCCCACGAAACATGCCAGTGCGGAATTCCCGAAGCATTACCCTTCCTTTTTTTTAGGCTTACCCTTTCGGATGACATGGCGGCTGAAAATCTTTGCGCCTCCCGTGTCATAGTCAAGCCATATGAGCTTGTTTCACTTGCTTGATCAATGGTATCATTCGGCACGCAAAGTCCTAGTTACTCTACTCTACACAACTTCGGGGTAACGTGATATTACCTCGACATGCCCAGCATTCGTAGGATGACAACAATTGCGGGGAAGTGAGAAGCTAGCTTTAAATCCCACTGGTAAATGTGACTACCGTTAGGTGAACAGATGGCTCGCGCTTCGGCCACGCCGTGCTTCCAGGCCCCGGCCCTGGGAATTCCATTTCTACTTTCCCCGGATGCATAGCTAGCATACACTAACTGACATCGTTTTGCTTGTCGATCATCTGGACCCAAATTTTGAACAAATCCGCCAAGTTGGAACCCAACGGCCCCCAAGTTGATGATGATGATGATGATGATGATGGCGTTACCTCGAAAGAGGCTCAATCAGGCGCCGAGATACACTCGGTAGTGAATCGGTATTATTATGTAACTTCGTAATCGAGGTAACAGACCTCGTGCCAGACTCATGTGAGTGCCTGGGAGCCTGCCTGCACACCTTGCCCAGCTGGACCCCGGGCGTGCGGATTTCGGCACTCTTCTCAGCTCGGTAACCGTCCTGAACTAGACAGATTAGCAGTAGCACATGACTCCGCTTTCAACAAATCGACCGGTCGATCTTCACAGTGTTACCTCCTTACACTAGGGACAACCGTTCGAGGCTCCACATACACCACATGGAGTGATCGTCTCTAGTAGCGTGAAGCGGTGAATACTCGCAGCGATTTGCACTCAAGACTTGATACAGCTGCATGGCGGCGGACTTGGTATGTGCTTATCGGCAACGGAGGGGCAATACGGCGTTCGGCTGATGCTGGCCTTGTCCTGCATTGCCCGTCTATCGTAACCAATGGCGAGAAAAATGCGATCGAGCCCGCGGGGTACGAGCCTCCCCATGCATGTCAGACCATCACATTCCTCAGCGGCTACAAAATAAGGCTTTTCAGCAGAGTCTTCAACGCATGACGCACTAGAAACATTTGATGAATTCGAGAACCTTTCGAGAAGGATTCGTCCTAGCTCCATCACTGCTGTAATAACGCTACGGCCTACGGATGATGAATCTCTTACGCAATCGCGCAAAAATATGGCTTGTATCGTGCCATGGGCACATATACTTACAGTATTCAGTACATGCCGGTATTACTAGGGTGCACTAGCTAGCCGGCATGGGGAAATTCCATGTCGTCAGTGGCACCGGTTTTCCCCCTAGCTTTGCTAAATTTTCCCCTTTTTCCCCTCACAATCAAGTTTCTCCATGCGGAGACATTGTCTGGAGGACAACCACGCTATGCCATTCAGAGCAATGGTAAACTGGAGACTCTAATTGCTCACAATGCGGAGGTTTCTCCTTCCATAGCAACGCTAATCAATCTCAAATATGCCTCAGCACTTCGACCCAACAGCGTTAAGACTACAGTATGTCCATCTCGCCTCTAGTTTGTAGTTACTGTGCGCTATAATTCCCCGGCCAGACTTGGGAGCGGCCGCGGGGTCACAACGACGGGCTTGCGAACTCAGCTGTCTACCTAAGCGTTGAGGGGCGTTCGTACCGTTATCCTCCTTAACTATACCAATAACAACAATAACTTGCCATATTTTTCGCTCCACCCCTAGAACATGTCGGAACTTCCTTTCTGGCATTATCAAATAGGGCCGGATATACTGGTCGCCAGGTGATAAACATGCCACAATTCATCTAGTGTGTACGTAGCAGCCGTTTGTCCCTGCACATCGTGTGGTCTTGATGGACGACTGCTTCTAGTTTGTGGAGAATCTCCTCTGTTCCGAGCGTGAGAAGTTAGTGTATGCGAAGCAGTATAGTGTATTTCGGTGTGACTTTCTTCCACTGACACACATACACATTTGGATAGTGGGCAATGAGGTAGTCTTGCAATTTCATGCCGATGTCCATGATCCCATTTAGAAGTTGTTATTATTCTCCGCCGTTGGGGGTCAACCACCACATGCAAAGCCAAGGGGCACGATAATGCAGGTTGTCGGTTCCGAGATTCATACTTGTACAGTTCAAGATCAACCATGTCATGCATACTACGCTAGCATCGTGGTCCAGTTGCCTAATTAGCCGTCTGTGCTTAACGCCACATGGTTGTCTGGTTACCTTACATAATGTGTGGTAGTATGAGGGATGGGAAGATCAAGATTGCACATTTGCAAAATCATTGTACGTGTTTACTAAAATGGGTTTAGCTATTGCTTATAAATGGAGAACTTGTTGTTAATCGCCCAGGTTGTCGCTCCTTTGCCTTGCGCTATGAGCTCCATCGAGTATAGTATCCCTACATCTATATTATATTACAATAGTGTAGTTCTGTAGTGTGGTAAATGTGCAATTACCATTAGTACATTACAGTCTAGGTGAAGGAGTTAGGTTAGCCTCTTTATGTAGCACCACCACCCGATCAGTCGGGCTCATTCATCGTGATCGTTCTAGAAGAAATAGGTAAACGTGTTTAAATATGATGATCTTAGGGCATGCCATCCTCTAGCTAACTTTTATTGGGAGCAACCTGTTACTGTACAGGCACTAGAGCAGAGCAGATCTAGTGTACCAGCAGGTCGGACTGCCAGCTACCAAATCAAGTTATTGATGTGAAGCTCTTAATGTCTCTTCCGGGTTCTATTCCGGGGGCATATCCTTGACAGCTATTATTAGTATGCTAGAAAATATCCTATGTAGTTAATACGCTGCTCTGTAGCAGCTCTCTACTTCTTTTTTCAAGCACTCACTCACGAACCCCTGAGTTTGACAGGATGTCAATCAAATAACGACTACTTTCGCCGAAACCTCCCTGCAATATCTTCACGTCTACTCGAAGTTGCGTGGCGCATCAAGGATATTGTGAAGTTCACGTCGCTCCGAATATGCATGAAATTAGTCTGGTAGGTGATAGTATTGCCTCCGCTGATATCTAACCTTCCCTTTAGCTGTACTATTTCAAATGTTGGCCTAGGGCTCGAGAGTAAAGGATACTGGTGAAAACCGACGCAAACACCTACCCACGAACGTGAAGAAGGACAGCTAGCGCAACAGCCCTCATACTTCAAACAGTGCTTATTAGCCCCCGAAGAAGAATATACACTTCTTTTTACGCAGCCTAAGATGCGGGCGCCCTCGAGCAAATGAGATGAGGCACGCACGACACACAGCGGTAACTCAAGTCACGATAGTAATGACTAATACAACAATAACACAAATATATTTATCCATTCACTCTCACAATAATACCAGTGCCCTAGTATCAAGATGTACGAAAGTGGAATAATAGGCAGTAGGTTCTACAACAATGAGCGACATTAAGCCAACGATGCGACAACATCTATACCAACCAAAACACAGCCTTCACCAACTTAAAGTCGAGACCGACCATAAGTCCTAATATCAACCACTATCCGAGACCGTTATCCATCGATAATTGTAAGGCAAGCTTCCGCTTCGTCCTACGTCAAACGCAAGCGATCATACCCTACACTTGGAAGGGAGTTTGCGGAACCTCCAAACGGCGACATAAGAAAACTACCACTAAAGCTGCGAACTCTGCGAGCCCTTATCGGGAAGTGGTACGGATAGATACAGGCCGGCTGCTGGGTATCAGTAACATATTGCGCGAAGCATAGCCATGTGATATCAACGAAAGTGAGACTTCTCCTGGCTCTTGTCGCACAAATACGACCACGTTGCCTATCACCCGAATATGCGGATGCGTTAAATCCTAATGCATATTAATTGTGATATCAAAGTGCGAGGATGGGTACCGGGCGCATCGAAATGCCTTGAAAGGCCGTAGCCGATCCAACAACCGGTTGCGGCGAATTACTAAGTAGGAATTGGACAAGAATATTGCAGTGCTGCTGCTTTTTCTCCCTATCTACCTTCTAACGTCTCGAATGTAAGGCTTTATGCGATATATTTCACTGGTATTCGCTCCTCTAATGCTTAGTTCAATTTATTGCATACCTTAACTGGCGATACCTAGGTAGATATCACCCCTAGAATATTTCATTACATAAAATATCGATATATTCGTCGCATATACATGATCTGTCAGACTTCAAATCAAGGTTTTAAAGGTCTCTGGTTGCATACCAACCCCGCATATCGGAGCTTAACACCAATCGATTGCTGTCGAGTCGAGCCAGCCACTGACCGGAATTCAACCCCTCGCCTACTCGCATACTCAGCGTATGATTCTCATTCTCCTGCCGTCATAATTAGGTTGAGGCAGATTTGAATTCTGACATACTTAAGAGGCCTGCATGGGGTTCTTCTCAACGGTCAGCTGAAGAGAATCTCAGCAGGCGCATTACGACCTGAGATGGGTCAGTATATCGGATTGCTCTCCGAAGCCGCGGAAAATCTATCAAAATGAAATCAGTATCATACTGGCCCGCATTACTATATCTCGCGCCGGGAGTCTCCGGTCTCCCGGGCTGGCCCAACGGCGGAACCATCGTGGCGGGTAATGCCGTGCTATTCGACCGCGATTCATGGGAAGCAAACCTCGCTCACCCAAATGCCACTGGGGATAATTCAGTCGTCGGTTTCGACGTCTCAAAGCCGTGGCCAAGTGCACAGATAGATGGATGGCACTTATCTATCAATGTCACAAACGATATGTAAGCTGGTTCAGCTTCAAAGCAATAGGTTCTATTTGCGAGAGTAACACTCAGAAATACCATGCATGCTTAATGTCTCTATGCTAATATCAGTAACTCGGGATAGTCCAGACTCCCAAACTATGAACCCTTCAAATGCGACGGGCAAGACATTCACTGGGACGAGCATCTTCCTGCAAGCCCCTGAAACCCTGCGCACCACGTTCTCTGATCAGGATGCCCTCGATGAGACAACGTGGAAGATATGCATTGTCGTAATCCCCAACGCACCCCAGGAGAACGTTACTGCAGAAGATGACGGCACCTGTACCATCATGTCGTCGCAATGTGTTTCCGACCTCCAGCAGGCTTACGTGAAGAAGTTCCCGGGAAACCAGGACTGCTACGGCACGCCACCGCCTACGCCATCGAGCTGTGGCGATGCACTTAACACAGGGAGCTTCAACGTCCAGCGTTCGTGAATACGTGAATCCCGTCTATCACCTTGCTAACCCGGTGCAGAACTACCCCTCGACTCAATCAGTGGCAAGGAAGTCTTCGTGACAGCTTCCGATCCCCATGACCCCAACGACGAGAAACCGTGGACCGAAGCCACTGAGAAGATGTGGCCGGTGCTGACGATCTGGGGATGGAATGTGCGCGCTAATGCGTCGGACGATGCGTCGCCCACAGTACAGTTGTCGTGTATCAGTGCCAGAGACGTCGAACCAGGTAGCCAGTCGCCACCTTCGGCTGGTTCGAGACATTATGGCTCTGCTGTGACGGCCTTTATTATTGCTTGTGTCACCGCATATGCTTTACTCTAAGGGGCGTGGACTGATTTCATGGGGAGGTTTCCGTGAGGGTATCGGTGATTTTTTGGGCTGGCTGTAGATAGATTCTATACTAATAGCATTACTTTGTCGAGCAGACATCAAAATGGAGAGCGGTGATCGAATCTTAGGGCTAAAATACGCCTACGAAGTTACGACATCACACTTAGGATACTCGAGGCCACGTTTATGTCCGGACCTCTCCTTCTGAGCGCTCTCTCTCAGAGGTTATTTAAAGAGAATACTGACGTAGTGCGGCAACCCGTGGTTTCTGTTTGCGCAGCCCGACTACACAGTAAAAATAAAAACAAAAAGGGTGGAGGGAGAGAAAAAAGAAGGACAGAAAGAAAGAAAGCAAATCCTATAACCTAGTATGTCTGATAGGAAATCTAAGGCTACGATGCATACGTTGAAGCGTCGCTACCCCTGCGTGCCTCAAGGTTTTCACAGACACCCATTCCAGCTCCTAGCTAGCTATCCTTCTTAACGGGCAATCAAGATATTGTACATAGGTCGTTACATAGAGTTGTCTTGGGATTTAAAAATTGTTGTATTCCTACACCCTATCTCCTGTGTTTCGAAATATGCCGGTATCTGCTGGTCGTAGGACAGCTTCTTACCTAGGTAGGGTGAAGCAACCAAAAACAGAGCTTGGAGGTGTTCAAGGGGTCGTGGGAGGAAAAAAGGCAAAAGAAATGTACCCAGTGTCAAAATCGAACTCGAGACATTAAAAAAGAATCCTGCGGCTTAAGGCATGCTCAACATCCGCGGACCGGAAAACCCTTGAATGCCTATGGCCCTGCCTCTGACACAAGGAGTTTGTCCTGCCGACTACTTTACCACTGAGCCACCAAGGTGGTTTGTGGGAATGTCTGTTAGAGGGACTTGATCTATTGATTATTATAACCTTGCCTCCCTGGATGCCTTGGGAAGGTGCCTGGGTACATGTTCTTGTAATGGAAAAGGGGGAGACTTCCTCAACTCAGTCCCGGGTGGGGCCGCTTCGCAAGTGCCGGGCTACACCCGGATCCGGAGCTCGACGTCCGGCTACCTAGGCAGGTACATGCCTTACCCGTAGGCTCTGCTCCTAAGAGGTAGGCTACCTAATACGTATCCAAGGCTTAGGTAAACCACTTGTTTAAACAGGGAATAACTTGATCATAGAGATTATAATAATACCCCCCCTAAAAAGTTCAAGCTTAAAAAAGCGAGGAATAAAGCTAATAAAAAAAAAAAAAAAAAGGCTAATTACCTCTACATATAACTTAACTTAACTTAGATATTAATAAACAGTTAGCTTATAAAAAAAACTAGGAACTTTTTTACCACGTGTTTTACTTAAGCTTATATATATTAAACAAGTATTTTATCTTATATTTAATTAAAGTTTTTATAAATTAAACAATTTATATATCCTTAAAAAATTAACAAGCATTAATACTTAATCTTAGCTGTGTAATATACTTTTTTTACTATAAATTTTATAAACCTTATAATATATAACATATATAAATCCTTAAAAAAATAACTATATTAAATTAAAAGTATAATTATAAAAGTTTAATTACTTTAAATGTTTTTTTTTATTATAATATATTATATAAGCTTTAAAAATAATAAATAAACATTAAAGTAATATTTAATATTATATTATATGTTTTTTAATAAATATAATAAATAAGTAATTTTTTTATATAATAGTTTTTATTACACTTAACATATTAATAAAAGGTAAAACTGCTGCAATATATGCTATATTATGCGAAAAATCTAAATATAAAGAAAAAAAGGAATTTATAAGGCTGCGCAGGGCGCGGTAATAATAATAATAGCTAAGTGTATATAGGGTGGGGCTAAGTCAGGTGACTAGTGGTCAGGTGACTAGTAGTCATGTAATATAAGTTGTATATATAGATAGATAACTAATATAAGGTCTGCACTAGTCCTACTAGGCACCTAACTATAACTACCCCCCCTGTAAAAAAAATGTCTTGCTTATAAAACATAACTAGTAATTAAATATATAGTTTTTAAAATGTTTTTTAAATAAAAAAGCGGTATTCTTAAATATTTATTAATTAATTATTATAAAGTATTTATATTATTAAGTTATTAATTAGTTTTTTTTATATTTTTTAAATATGAACTTTTTAGTATATTTTAAACGTGTTTATATTTTTTAATTTTTTTTTTTAAATATATAAGTTTATTATTGTTTATATATAATAATTTAAATTAATTTTTTGCAGTAGCTGCTAGTTATAAACGTATTTTTATCAGGGGTTTTATTATATTTAAGTTATAATTATAAAATTTTTTTAGTTTTACAGCGTTATTTTTAAAATTTTTTATATAATATTATTTATTATTAATATTTTAGTTTTTTTAATCCATTTAGTATTATAATTTTTTATAGTATATTTTTAAAACTTATATATTTTTTATAATAAATTTTTTTTTGTTTTTAAGTTTAATAATTTTTTTTTAGGGTTTTTTATTATTTATTTTAATAATAAATTATTAAAATATTTTTATAATTAATTAGCGTAGTATTAATTAATAGCTTGTTATATTAATAGTATTTTTAATATAAAAATATTTTTTTTTTTTTAATATTTTATATTTTTATTATATTATAAAATAATTAAGTTTATTAAAAAGTTAATTAATATTTTATATTTATTGCTTTTTTAAAATAAAAATATAATTTTTTATATTAAAGTTAAGTTTATATTAGCTTTAATTAATTTGTTTTATTATATAATTTTAAGTATATTGTAGATATTTTTTTGTTAAATTTATAAATTAATTTATTTTTTTTATACGGCTTTAAGTGTTTTATTATAAAAACTTTTTTTTCGCTAGTAAATTATTAAGCTTTTTTTCAGCTATTTTATTTTATTAATTAAAATTAAAAAATATCGGGAATTTTATTTTTATTTTATAAAATAATAGTTTAGTAAATTTATAAAATAACGCTGCTTATATATAATTTATCGCGGGTATTTTTTTTAATTAATTATTTTAATAATAGTTTATATATAGTTATAGTTTTTAATTTAAATATTTATTTATAATTTTAACTTATTTTATTATTTTATAATATTTTATAAAAATTAAAATATATTAAATTTTTATTAGTTTATATAATTTATTTATAAAAATAAATATAAATTATAATCTATAGTTAAACGTAAGCGTTATAAATATGTTAAATATTTTAAAAAGTTTTTTATAGTATATTTTTATAATATTAATAATAGTTATATATATTATATAAAAAATAATCTATATTTTTTTTTTAAATAATTTATTATAATAAATATATTATTATAACTATGCTTATTTTTAAATATTTATTTAAAGTTTATAATAAAATAGCGCTATATATAATTAAAAATTAATAAAAATTTTAGTTTTTTAGGGGTTTTATTATATAATATTTTTATAGGTTTATATTTTATATAATTTATTATATAATTATTATAATTTATTATTAGTTTAAGCTATTAATAATATTTAATTATTAGTTTTTTTATTTTTTATTAATTAAAATAAATAATTAATATTTAGTTATAAATTTTTTATATAAGTTATATATAAAAATAAAGATATTTAAGTA